>NMRB01002503.1:21433-37427 GCA_002633025.1 Notospermus geniculatus | reverse complement strand
GGGGGGGGGGGGGGGGGGGGGGTCCCAAGGACTTATTGTACACTAGCACACTGATCCGCGGGAAACACATTTTGAGGGAGTGTACGTGTTTGTCCTTGAATATCCTGTGGGTAGAGAGTCTGTTGCTTTATAATGATGAGTTTGTTTGGAGAGGGCCAGTTTCGTGGCTAGGAATCAAATCCATGAGCAGTGAGGAGTTTTCACTTTATAAACAGCAGCATCACGTCTGGTTTATTACACCTCTTCAGCTCATAATGCCAAGGTGACCCAGATTCATGATAGCTATAGGTTCACATGAGTCCTACTGTGTATCACCCACTCATTCGTAGGTCACTCCCGTTCTTGTAGATGGCAGCGCAGGTCACCACACATCTGATTTTCTCTCTCTTTCATGCAAATCATCACTTCTTTTAACACCAAAATACCGTAATAACACGCTCCTCCTATTGTACTGTACACATAGGCCGCTCTTCGTAGGATTCAAGCCCTAACTAAGGAGGAGATAGGGAATCAAGTCCGTTCCACCCGAACCCTGTACAGTCATTACATGGCAAGGTATAACAGGTAACAGGTCAACTCAGGTTGATAAAAACATCCAACATGGCTGCCGTCCATTATAATAAGATGTACCTGAACCTTTTGTCCTCAAGGACTTCTCATCCCTGGACATTTCAAATCATTTTTTTTTCGATTTCATGAATTATCTCCTTTACAAAATGTAGGCTTACTGCATGCAGGTTGCAACAAAAATACCCTAGGCATATATTGGATATGGAACTTCAGCTTTCCTTTCAACAAGTGTGAAACATTTGCACATCTGAATAGGTGGCACCTGCTGTTGGTACTTGAGGTGGTCAGATGAGGTGTAATCTATGTCAAGTGTTCCTATGATCCCCCTCGTGGTACGACCACAAACAGCAGCCGGTCTATAAGAGGTGCAGTATGCATGGATCGAATATGTGAAGTTGCCAGGGTAGGGAATAAATTCATGTGCATGGCATGCACAATGAAAGAGGCAATCTTAGCCGAGGAAACACTACCGTACTCAAACACTTAACGGTAAAGTTAAAGTTTGGGTTTATAGTCTGATATCAACAACGGTAGAGGTGTCATCCGACTTCACAGTTTAACCCCAGTCTATCCTGAAACCTTTCAGTAGAACTCAGACGAGCTGCTCATTCAGCGCTACAATCTGAGCATTTCCGATCGGTGCCCATTTATACACCCGGGTGGAGAGAGACCAGTAAGGCAAAGAGACTTGCCCAAAGTCTCACGCCAGCAGCGGGATTCGAACCCGGGATCCTCTGACCGCCAGTCGGAGGCCCGAACCATTACACCACCGTGGCTCCCTTGGGCATAAAGAAAGTATGAGCAAGTCCGAGTATTCCAGGGTATTCTAGGGACGTTTGTAAGGACTTTAGGGTAATCCACACATTATTAGTCTATTCAACATCAGGTAGTTTTGAATTGACACCAACCATCAGTAATCCCTGAGGCTCATTACTGGCACTTGCAGTTGAGTAAAGTGCTCTGCCCAAGGACACAAGAAGACAATAGTAGTTTTGGTGCTGGGTTGGATTTGAGTACTGAGTATTGTTACCTGCAAGATTTGGGTGGGTCTCTGCCAAACTCTGGCCCTGTTAAAACATTTCAGTCGGGGGCAAATTGTCCTAGGGGCGAATTGTCCTGGGGGCGAATTGTCCTGTTACCGGTGTTTGGATGCTGATACTGATTCGCAAATAGCAGGGATTCAACTTTTCATGTTTGTGAGATTTCCCATGATTTTGAGATTTTGCAATATTTATGAAGTGACTAGGTCAAAAGTGATTTTTTTGCTGAAACTGATTTAGGATCTTGTTGTTTATCTGATCCAACTTCATCTTACAGTGCGAGCAATAAAAAGATAACTGGAAAATCTCAAAATTGTTAGTGGAAAATCTCAAAGACAACTTCTGTTTGCAAACGCTGTCAGGTTATACCCCCATTCAACATGTTGTTGCAAGGGGAAAAAATTCCACAAAATATCCAGACAAAATGGTGATAAGAGCAAATCTCAAGAAATATGACAAATTTCGATATTTTCACCGTTCTCGTGATATCCAGCATCTGAATTCAGTGAAACCCCATCAGACTAGAGGAGTGCATATCTAGGACTGACTTCAAATACTTTTGATAAAGGTATTGGAATACAGAAGCGGCAAATTTTGCCTTTAATGAAAAGCTGAATTCCCTCTGTTTGAATATTAATGCACACCACTGTAGGTTAAATCAAAACCCCGTTATATATGTTATGTATCCTAATTAGATACACCTATGATAAAAATTTGGAGATGATCCAGTTATTAGTTCAGGAGTTATTGCACTTTTTGTTTTTGGATTTGGCCATCTGGTGGCCAAGCCAAGAATCGAATCCGGACCGAAACTTGGTGTCATAGGTCATCTGACCTAGGGGTATACATGTATATGTACCAAGTTTCAGATCAGTAGCCCCAGCGGTTACGAAACGGGCCCTGCTAACGGACGATGACGACGTAGCTGCACCACTGTGAACTAAAAATCACCCTCCTCATTGTGAGATATCTTTCACTTTCTGACACAATAGTACCTACATGTAGAGTACTTAGAATAACTAGATGTAACGCAATGGGGTCGATTGCAAGTATGCCCCCGCTCTGGTGCATACGCTGAATATCGGGTCACAACCAAGATCGATAGGAACCTCCCTCGATCCACCCCATTACACCATACAAATATGAGATAAATTCAATTGGGCAACTCATTCTTGAGTTATGGTCCGGAACGCTAAAGCAAAGATGTCTTCCTGGCAGCCATATTGAATATCGGGTCGAACTAAAATCGATAGGGAACCTCCCCCGATCCAGCCCATTACACCATACAAATACGAAATAAATCGGGCAACCCGTTCTTGAGTTACGGTCCGGAATGCTAAAACCAAGATTTCTTTCTGCTGGCCATATTGGATATCGGGTCGCAACCAAAATCGGTAGGGAACCTCCCCCGATCCACCCCATCACACCATGCAAATATGAGATAATTCGGGCAACCCCTTCTTGAGTTATGATCCGGAATGCAAAATCCAAGATATCTGCCTGGCGCCCATATTGAATATTGGATCACAACCAAAATCGATAGGGACCCACCCCTGATCCACCCCATAACACCATACAAATATGAGATAAATCGGACATTCCGTTCTTGAGTTAGGGTCCGGAATGCAAAAACCAAGATGTCTTCCTGGCGGCCATATTCAATATCAGGTCACAACCAAAATCAATAGGGAACCTCCCCCGATCCACCCAAATATCCATGCAAATATCCTGGCGGCCATATTGAATATTCGGATCGCAACCAAAATCAATAGGGCACCTCCTCTGATCCACCCGGTTATACCACAGAAATATGAGATCAATCCGACAACCCGTTCTTGAGTTACAGTACAGGCCATTTATAAGTCCACCGCGCTGCATATCCTGCGCGCAGGACGTGCACGTCTCACGCAATGCATTAGATTCTACTCGGCGCGCAGTCTACACAACCCCTCGCGCCTTCGACGCACAGGCCGCGCGTGGAGGCGCACAGTGTAGTAAAATACACTGTGCATTAAGCGCACAGTACATGCACAGTAAGCACGCAGTACACGCACGGGATAGATTTCCATTTTTTGGGCGATATCCCCCCGCACACCCCATGCATGTCGGCCTACTGTGCACATGGTGCAGGCTTCGTCAAATCCATGAAACAGTCTGACTGAGATTCTCACAACAATATCATCTTATCGATGAGGGACCCAAGAAACCATCGAAGTCGCATTCAGGTTGATAGTTTTCATGAATCAAGGCTTGTCTTTAAATGAAATGGTCCATGGACCATGTGCTCACCCGTAGTGTAATGACAGAGAGAGGTACATGTATATGTCAGTTATGAGCAATCTGGGTCAAGTCATTCCCAAGTTGCAGGACTTCAATGATTTTGGGGTTATGCCACCTGGTGGCCATATTGGATGTCCGATCGGGCCAAAATCCACATGCACGTAAAGGTCATCTGGAGGGAGCCACATAGCATATTTCAGCGCTCAGGGTCAAGTCGTTCCTGAGTTATAGCACATTATATGATTTTCGGGTTACGCCACCTGGCGGCCATATTGAAAGTTTAATCAGGCGAAATTTGACATGTTTGTAAAGGTCATCTAGAGGGTATCAAGTTTGAGCACTCTGTGCCAAGCCATTCTTGAGTTGGATAATTGGATGATAGCACTTGGATGATTTTCAGGTTACGCCACCTGGCGGCCATATTGGATGTCCGATCGGGCCGAAACTCGGTATTTTTTAAGGTACCGGTACCCCTCCAATACACGTTTATGCAAGATATGAAGATGGTCGGCGAACTAATGAAGAACTGTGGCAGGTTCGTTACTTTTGTCGAACTTTGACACTGTGACCCTGAAAAGTAAGTCAAATCAAACACCCGCTATATATGTTATGTATCCTAATTAGACACACCTATGATAAAAATTTGGAGATGATCCAGTCATTAGTTAAGGAGTTATTGCACTTTTTGTGTTTTTGGTTTCGCCACCTGGAGGCCAAGCCAAGAATCGAATCGGACCAAAACTTGGTGTCATAGGTCATCTGACGTAGGCGTATATATATGTACCAAGTTTCAGATCAATAGCTCCAGCGGTTACGCCGAATCGGTTAATGTCGTCCTGGGTATAACAGAAATATACCCAGGTTCAATGTCGTCCTACAAAACTATACCCTGGGTATAGTTCGATCTACAAAAGTATACCCAGTGCCGTAGCTTTGAGCCTACATTTAACCAATCAGGAGTCGAAATTGATCCAATAATACATAGGTCAGTTTGTTGAAATCCTTGCATTCTTACTTTTTACTTCTGGTAAATGAAATGGACCATGGACCATGTGCTCACCCGTTTGGACATATAATACTGTAACGACAGAGAGAGGTACATGTCAGTTATGAGCAATCTGGGCCAAGTCATTCCCAAGTTACAGGACTGCAATGATTCTTGGGCTATGCCACCTGCATGGCGGCCATATTGGATGTCTGATTGGGCCAAAAGTTCACAAGCACAAAAAGGTCATCTAGAGGGAGCCACATAGCACATTTGAGCGGAGATTGTGATTAATTTAGTCCCAATCCTATTGTTTTCCTTCTCTGCCTAATCGGTTAATGTCGTCCTGGGTATAACAGAAATATACCCAGGTTCAATGTCGTCCTACAAAACTACACCCTGGGTATAGTTCGATCTACAAAAGTATACCCAGTGCCGTAGCTTTGAGCCTAGATACGAGTTAGGAATGAATGGCCGCCATTTTGGTTCTCGCTTCAAATGAGACGGCAGTTTTGCAATCAACATCGTCAAAATACCAGTGAATATTGTCAGCTTTTCTCCTCATCGATAGCATGGGTCAACTGTTAATATTTGTCTTAACACAATCGTCGAAACTTATCGCAAGTTTAGCACACAATTTCCAAGAAATGAGCAAACGAACAGAGCCGATCTGCGTCATATGTTTGTTCGGTGTCGTGCAGTCATCTGATCATCTATGTCCGGATCGACATTACATCAGCCGTGCTGCGAGGACTGTTGCGGATTTGAGTGACGGTAAACGGCGCGAAAAATTCTTTGATGACTGCCGGTACGATATATTGAAATGGTGCCCGTCGTGTCGGGCGCGAGAGCGATGTTTTTTGACTTGTCATGGTTGTGCATGGTCATGTGGAATTTGCAAGAACAATCTCGTCTTCAGGTGCTGTATCCAATCCTCGGTATACTTTTGTAGATCGAACTATACCCAGGGTATAGTTTTGTGGGACGACATTGAAACTGGGTATATTTCTGTTATACCCAGGACGACATTAACCGATTCGGCTATAGTAAAATGGAAAAGAGGTCTGTGCATTGTCTAAATGGTTTCCAGTTGAACAGAAAATGCTTTGACATATCCAAATGAAATGGTCCATGGACCATGTGCTCACCTGGGTGAATGTAGGAGAAAAGCAAATGACAAATATTAAATCGAAATGTTCCAGGGTCATTGTATCCTCATTAGATGCACTTGATAAAAATTTGGAGACAATCCAGTTACAGTTCAGGAGTTACTGGACTTTAAGCTTTGGTTTTGGCCACCTGGTGGCCAAGCGGAGAATCGAATTGGACCGAAAAGTGGTATCATAGGTAACCTGACATAGGGGTGTATATGTACCAAGTTTCAGGTCAATAGCCCAATTATGAAACGCGCCACCAAATGACTAAATTTTGAACTTTGACCTCTGTGACCTTGAAAAGTAGGTCAAATCAAAAACCCGCCATATATGTAATGTACCCTCATTAGATACACCTATGATAAAAAATTGGAGGTGATCCAGTCATTAGTTCAGGAGGTATTGCACTTTTTGTGTTTTTGGTTTCCGCCACCTGGTGGCCAAGCCAAGAATCGAATCGGACGTATGAAACTTGGTGTCATAGGTCATCTGGCCTAGGGGTATATTATAAAAATGGTGCCCGGAGTGGAGGGCGGTAGAGCGAAATGTCACCCCGAGAAAGCCATGTTGCCCGAGGCGCCAGCCGAGGGCAACATTGCTTTCGAGCAATGTGATTGATTTCGAGCAATGTGTTTGGGAGAGCTAGGGATGCACAAGTCCTACTTACATGGACAATAGTCTGTCTCAAATAGTCAAGTTATACCAAGGAATTATGCAATTATTGGTACCGGTAGTTATAATGGCAGCGTTAAGCTGCGTTTACCAGACATCCGGAATGCGGTATAGGGACGCGGAATCCCCGGCGGAACGATATGTTGTATGCGAAAATGCATTGCATTTTCCGCTTCCGCGTTCCGCAATCCGCATTCCGCGTGTCAGGTAAACGTAGCTTTAAGCTGCGTTTACCAGACATCCGGAATGCGGTATAGGGACGCGGAATCCCCGGCGGAACGATATGTTGTATACGAAAATGCATTGCACTTTCCGCTTCCGCGTTCCGCAATCCGCATTCCGCGTGTCAGCTAAACGTAGCTTGAAACAGCATTGTTATCCGCGGTGACCTGTCAGAAATTTCTGGGCGACTTCTATTAACCGCACACACTTCCATGGCGGGGGGTGAAAACATTGGTTTCATGTATTCAATAGGAGCTGTCAGCGAGTTGACCACTAGGTGTCACAAGGGCCCAATTCAATGCATCTAGCGGACCCAGTCATTATCGATCGAGCAGCGATCATAATAGATTTCCTGTACATTTGGTCCGCTAAGACTGTGCTGCCATCTGTTAGCAATATGCGCGGCTGACTGCTCCTATTATATTTTATCAAAACTTCATGCGTGCAACCCGGTACTTTCTATATTCGTAAACGTGTTCACCGACATGATTTCAAAGTCCACCAATCCAGTCAAAGATGACAAGAGATTGTGAATTTAACTGTATGTCTGGTATTATTTATATAGCATTGCCTAATGCATTTATATTGCAGAATTCAAGTAAAAGCATACTATTCTTTATTCATATGGCCAATTGTCTGCGTTTCTTATGTTATTTACGAATCATGTTATCTGGGACGACTCCGACCCAGTTTCCGTTTAATCTTCCGGAAATATGACAAGTTTCATCAAATCCGACAATTTCATGGGCGCCGCCATATTGAAAATTGCTATCTTCAACAGAGAGAAGAGTTGACTCACCGCGCTCTGGCCCGGATCGACAAGTGCCAGTGGAAACGGTACCCAAACCGTGCTCGGCACGGATCCAGGTCCGGGTCGAGCACGGCACGCTTTAACCGGGCCAAGCAGGCCGTAAGTGGAAAAGGGGCTTAAGTGTCACATCGCGCTAATTTTTTGTTTCCGACGAGAGTTCACCCAGGGCTACCTTCAGATTAAATTTGAAGTCTCTAGCTATTACGGTTACAAAACGTCGGGCATAGTTTGACGGACGGGGTGACGGACTGACACGTGACGCCACTGAATACTTATTCTACTAGCTCTGCTGACCTTTGGTCAGCTGAGCTAAAAACAAAATATTTAGGCAGTTGCCGTCCCTTCCTATGCAGGAAACAAAACACATGCCACATTTTTATCTATTAACGAACTTACAAACAGGACCAGACCAAAATTTGGGTATAATCATGACAAGTTACGACCGTGGAAACTCTTGACCACATTGTTTACAAGGTTCGTCGCTAGGCCACACTTCCTTCCGTTACCGTATTTGGATCGCTGGTGGGTGGAGTTACAGATTATTTTGCATATAATTTTTTTAAAAATGGTCAAAAAATATTGTGACAGAGGGAGGTACATATCAGTTATGAGCAATCTGGGTCAAGTCATTCCCAGGTAGGACTTTGATGATTTTTTGGTTATGCCACCTGGCGGCCATATTGGATGTCTGATCGGGCCAAAACTTCACATGGACATAAAGGTCATCTGCAGGGGGCCACATAGCACATTGGAGCGCTTTGGGTCAAGACGTTCCTGAGTTGAATACAACTCTTTGATGATTTTCGAGTTATGCCACCTGGCGGCCATATTGGATGTCCAATCGGGCCGAAACTTCACATGGACATAAAGGTCATCTGCAGAGGGCCACATAGCACATTGGAGCACTTTGGGTTAACGCGTTCCGGAGTTACAGCACTTTGATGATTTTTGGGTTACGCCACCTGGTGGCCATGTTTGAAGTCAAATCAGGCCGAAATTTGACATGCATGTAAAGGTCATCTAGATGGACGTAAATATCAAATTTGAGCACTCAGCGTCAAGCCGTTCCCGAGTAATAACACTTACTTGATTTTCAGGTTACACCACCTGGCGGCCATACTGGATGTCCAATCGGGCCGAAACTTGGTATTTTTTAAAGGAGCTGGACGTCCAAGTTGTAAACACTCACTCACTGGTTCTCTATTCACGCGACGCCTGCGGTGCTGCCACCTATTGTCTGTGATATGTACTGACGTGAATATCGTGAGTGAGTTGCATTGGACCGGGCACCAGTCTAACGATCACTGGTGCTGCCACCTTCACGAAGGAATAAAACTAGTTTGCTGGCCACTGTTTGTAAACAAACCAGTTTGTTTACAACTTGGACGTCCAGCTCCTTTAAGGTACCCCTCCAATGCATGTTTATGCAAGATATGAAGTCGCTCGGTGAAATAATGACAAACTGTGGCAGGTATGACAAACTGTGGCAGGTTCGTCACTTTCGTCAAACTTTGACCTCTGTGACCTTGAAAAACCCGTTATATATCTTATGTATCCTTACACCTGTGAAAAAAATTTGGAGATGATCTAGTCATTAGTTCAGGAGTTATTGCACGTTTGGTGTTTTTGGTTTCCGCCACCTGGTGGCCAAACTGAAAGTCGAATCGGACGGAAACTTGGTGTCGTGGGTCATCTGACCTAGGGGTATATATGTACCAAGTTTCAGATCAATAGCTCCAGCAGTTACGAAACGTGCCCTGCTAACAGACGACGACGACGGACGCTGCACCATCGTAATAGCTCACCCCGGTGAGCTAAAAATAGCACATACATGTATTTCGTTTACTATAAAGGAAAGAAAAATATTGAGTAAAACTGATGTTTTTGCGTGTTTATAGCATGCTTTTGTGACTGTGCACATGTTATGATAAACACTCAGGGATGACAGCTGTCAATCATAGGCCGCCGTGCATGCAGTCTGTTGGGTGCTTTGGCAAGGTGCTTCGGCGACGTTTTCTTCTGCGTGCTCCCTCTTAGGCCTATGAAGCAATGAGAAATGAGGAATACACAGCAGGCCTACTATACCCAGAGGACATTCGCCCCATCCGTTCTCATATTTAACAACATCAAAGGTCACAACTTCGGTGTTTTTCGGTACAGGTAGGTACCGGTAGGCCTAGCTTTGGTGAGGGAATGATCTCTACTGCGCATGCACATTTTGACGTTACCTGAATTAGCCGTGTAGGTGGTGCTGAGACATGAGTTGTGTATCTCCCGTGTCTCCAGTCATTCCGATGCTGCAGCTTCAGCTTCCCGGCAAAGAATCAACAAAAAAGGCGGCAGTGTCACAAAAATACCATTCTGAAATGCTCCTTGAGCCACTGCACAGTCGTTGCGTGGCCTTCGCGCCGTCTGTGCACGACACGTTCGCTTACTGCGCACGGCATGATGATGTGTGCACTGCACAGTCGGCGCACGTCCCGTGCGTGGCCTATGCACGGCTTGTAGAAGACGCTGTGTGTGTGACGTACACGTACGACGCGCCGTCGTCGGGTAGCCTGCGCGCATGCCACACGTAGCATGTGCACTGCAAGTGGACTTTAATTTTGGCCTGTACTGTGTAGTCCGGAATATAGTGCGGCGGCGGCAGACGACAGAAACCCATTGAGAACATAATGACCCCGTCTTAACTTCGTTGAGCGGGGGCATAATTAGACAGCACACTTCTAGTAGTCTTCTATTCATATTCATTCTGCACAAAGGGAATTCCCATCATTCAAATTTACAAAGACTTAAATGTTAAATGGATTCCATAGTGCAACCTACAAACAAAAGACAAAAGACCAATAATTCATTCTGCACATTGAAAAGTTGACTCATCATGATAAAGTAGCAACCTCTTATGGAAATTAAAGGAGCACGGTATTGGATCTCAAATACGTTATTTGACTGCCGAAGTAGAGGGAGCCACCTAGCGGCAGTAAGACGAACTACAACAAGCACAGCATTGAACCTCCCCCGTCGCCCCGGGTGCAAGTCCGACGGTCATGTATTTTGAAGATTCCGCTCAGTATTAAAGGCACAATCACAGTTTATGTGATTCGGCTTTTGGCCCCCTGGTGGCAAAGTGGATAATCAGATTTGGCCGATTCTTTCAAGCGACACACCTTTGGCCCATGGTACATCCCCCCACCAAATATCAACCCAAAATTTTCAGTCGTTCAGAAGTTACAGAGCGGAAGGGAACTTATGTGGTTTTTACAAAGCGCCCCCTACAGGGCTGAAAAATTAATTAAATTGAAAACCCGCATAGTACATTATGTACCCTTGCTAGATGAGCCTACCATAAAAATTTTGTGAAATTCCGTTCAGTATTAAAGGCACAAGTTCCCAGTTTTTGTGTTTTGGCTTTTGGCCCCCTGGTGGCAAAGTGGAGAATCAGATTTGGCCGATTCTTTCACGCGACACACCGTTGGCCCATGGTACATCCCCCCAACATCAACCCAAAATTTTCAGTTGTTCAGAAGTTACAGAGCAGAAGGGAAGTTTTGTGATTTTTACAAAGCGCCCCCTACAGGGCTGAAAAATGAATTAAATTGAAAACCCATATGACATGTTATGTACCCTTGCTAGATGAACCTACCATAAAAATTTCGTGAAATTCCATTCAGTATTAAAGGCGTAATCGCAGTTTTTGTGGTTTGGCTTTCGGCCCCCTGGTGGCAAAGTGGAGAATCTGATTTGGCCGATTCTTTCACGCGACACACCTTTGGCCCGTGATACATCCCTCCACCAAATATGAATCCGAAATCTTCAGTCGTTCTTAAATTCTTTCACGCGACACACCTTTGGCCCGTGATACATCCCTCCACCAAATATGAATCCGAAATCTTCAGTCGTTCTTAAGTTATAGAGCGGAAGGGCCTAGTAGCGGCGAGCGGCAGAGGTGCACGGACGGACGGTATTTTCAAGTCCCCCTCCGAGGGCTCCGGGGGGACAAAAATGCATTACAAAATGTACGCAGTAAATCGGGTCATTTGCCGAGACGTAGTCAGACCCTTGGGTTGGAGAGTGGCGCCGGCTGTCGAGAAAAAGTGGCAATACCGTGCTCCTTTAAGATCTGTCAATGAGACACACCATGGAAACCTGAAAACATCCGAATATTTAAATATTGACATCAATACAAGTGTCAAATCCACCAATTATGATTTTTGTCCCCAATAGTGGACAACACTTGGACAGTCTTTCCATGCTCTTGATTTCCTTGAGTTTAATGAACGTATTTATCAACATTCTGTAGACCTAATCTGTTCGTATTGCTGGGGACTCCAAGTCTTGCAGTGTATGCTTTTCCATCATCAGAACTTAATGGCAGTGTACATCCAGCTGCTTGAACTCGGCAGTCTCAAACACGAATGACGGCATCCAACAGGTGCTAGCTCAAGACTATTCAAATATCAAGACAGAATAATAATGTTCACCTTTGAACATTTCCGTGCGCATCAGGAGGCCTCATACATATACACTAAACCTTGTCCCTGGAGGTTGTAAAGTCTCTGTTCAACCGATTCTTTGTCTGAAAATGCAAGAACACAACATTAAGGGCCTCTCCCTCGATGAACACCAAACACCTGTACAGCCACTGGAAGTGAACTGATGACGAAACTGGCGAAACTAATCTGCACATGGCACTGACTATCAACCAGCTCATGAATAACACACCCCACTTCTAGGCCAAATACAGTTCACAATTCATCCCTAGATTCGTGTTAACGTGCAACTGATGAGCTATATTATGCATACACGTAACTCAGGCTCATGTATGTGCTTAACCTACGTGCAACTCGTGCGTACCTTAAGCCCCTGTCACACTGTGGCGACTTAGGAGGGCGAGGGAACTAGAAAAAGTGAAAAAATCTTGGCAATTCGTATTGGGCTCATGGTGGATTCTCCCTCATTCGCCGGCACTCTTGGCCAGTCTTAGAGGGGCTGCGACTGTTTTGAAATGTTCAAAACATTCGCAATCCAAGCGCGATTTATTTTTCATTGTTCTGCATTCTTGGAGCCAGTCGTGGCGATTCGCATATATTCTTGAACATTCGTAGGGGGTCGTAGTGAGGCGCGAAACAGTACGAATTAGTACGATTGAGCATGACTCCACTACGAATGAGTGAACCGTGGGAAGACCCCTCGCGAATGGTGGCGAGTGTATAAATAGTACTTAGTCCATGGGCTAGGGGGGTTCCCGTGTGCATAAGATGTACCCTAAGTTACTCTACTGTTTCTGAGAGGAGAGTATCCATATTATAAGAAAATCTTGGGTAGACTTTCTCAAACCCGGCAGCAACTGAGAAAGAGACCCTTAAAGTTAGGGAACTGGAAATAAAAAGGGGTCAAAAATATGATGTCATCAGATCATATCAATATTGGTGTCAAAATGTAGGTCTGCGAGTGTACTTCAAGGAAATATGCATCCCAAGGCCAGATCAGGCCCTTGTTCCCCTACAGAAGGGGCTAAAAAAGGGAAAATCCCAACTTTGACCCCTTGCCATTGGCTTCAGAGGCAACTTCAGCCGATAAAATTTGATCAGTTCCACTCAGATAAGTAATACCTACATTTTGATACCCATCTTGACACCACGATCTATTCGGGTATACACAGACCCTTTTTTCGACCCTTTTTTACCTGTTTTGGCCCTTAAGGACTTTGGGCCAAAGTAACCATGTCAAGATGGGTATCAAAATGAAGGTATTACTTATCTGAGTGTAACTGATCAACTTTTATTGGCTGAAGTTGCCCCTGAAGCCAATGGCAAGGGGTCGAAGTTGGATTTTTCCCTTTTTTAACCCCTTTTGTAGGGGCTCACGGGCCAAATCTGACTTTGGGGCACATATTTTCTTGAAGTACACTCGCAGACCTACATTTTGACACCAATATTGATATGATCTGATGACATCATATTTTTGACCCCTTTTTATTTCCAGTACCCTAACTTTAAGGGTCTCTTTCTCACTTGCTGCCGGGTTTGAGAAAGTCTACCCAAGATTTTCTTATAATATGGATACTCCCCTCTCAGAAACAGTAGAGTAACTTAGGGTACATCTTATGCACACGGGAACCCCCCTAGCCCATGCATTAACTCCATTCTCGGTCAAAATCGTACTGCGTTCGTACTCAATCGTAGTGAGTTCGTACTGCGACCGTATGCGTTCGTGGTAATTCTTCATGATTCCTACTCCACTCGTCTAGCTTCGTACAAAGTTCGTACGACAAAAATAATTCCCCCAGTTCACGGGGATTCGCCACAACAGTCGTCGCCACAGTGTGACAGAGGCTTTAGGCGCAACTTGCGCATTGTATTTCATGGCGTGGAACTTTGTTCCGTCTCAACAGTGCTGTAATGGCCAAAATGTATGTGGTAGATTAGATCTGCATGTAGGCCTATTTCTTTACTTTGTAACCATGAGTCTTAATAGGCAAAGAGTTAATCTTATGTCTTATAGATATTTTATCATTCACTGAAATTGATGAGTAATTACAGTCTCAGCTGCCTAAGGTCCTGTTAGAACATGTTTCTCAGAAGTGAGTTCTTTCTGTAGGCCTATCCTGCACCTTTCCATATTTGGTAGGTGGAGACTTCCCTTCCATGAACATTGTGGTCACCCAAGCTAGGCTTTGGGACCATGCGGTCACACAGTGAGGTTTAGTAAGCCGTGACGGCAGGGCACTGGGTGCCTGCTTCATGCATCGTACACTTATGAAATGAAACGAAGTAACTAAGAAACTAAAGTTTAAGAAGAAGTTCAAGTTAACAAGTTTAAGCTATTCCATAGTGGTTTTAGGACCCAAGACACCCCAGCGATGTGAGTATAAAATGAATGTATTCGATTTCTGTAACCTTGTAGTTCTTATGGTAGTTTGTCTAATTTCCGAATTTTGGATTAAAGGAGTTAGATGCCGAAGTTGTAAACACTCACTCACTGGTTCTCTATCCACGGACGCCTGCGGTGCTGCCACCTATTGTCGGTGATATGTACTGACGTGAATATCGTGAGTGAGTTGCATCGGACCGGGAACCAGTCTAACGATCACGGGTGCTGCCACCTGCACGAAGGAATAAAACTAGTTTGCCGACCATATTTGTAAACAAACCAGCTTGTTTACAACTTCGGCGTCTAACTCCTTTAATATACTTGGGTTTATTTTGTAGGCTTATATTTCTCTTATACTGTAACGTTTTCAGATTGAACCATCATATGCGTCATATTCGTCGTCATCACCATCACCATCATCGTTATTACGTCGACATTATCTGTTTCACACAGGGTGAATCAGAAGCAAGTTTAATAGCTGTTACGTTTGTTGCCGCACAGGGTGGCACTTATGTAAAGTGACACAGGGTCATGCAGGAACGTTTTGGAGTACGGTAATAAATGATGTGTCTCGATTCGCTGTTTTATTCATTCCCTTGGACGGGTCCGTGGAATTAGCAACCTCACATTAAGTTCAATATCGGGCTGAAATTTGGACTGCACCCATTCCAGACCTGTGGAGAACGTTTGTATGTGTCAAACGACGAGGAAAATTCTAAGCTGTGGAGCGTGGATGCTGTCAACCAGAGGATACAGTTACACGTTGATGTTCTAAATAATTGGACCAGTGGTGTTTCCAACAAGTGTTTTTGATTTGTGTGTGTGTCTTCCAAAGTGGTCGTTGACCCGGACACAAAATGGCAGATGGTATGAACTATCACCGCCTGGTGAAGGAACTGAAGAAGGACAGGAAAATTGCAAAGGGACTTCTCACCAGAAAAATGCGTGAGGTTCTGTCATTATTACCGGACTGTGCGAATTATGAAATTGTGTTAACTAGAGGCCTGACGGCCTGGATAGCTACGCTGGGCTAGTTCCTTTTAGAATCTGTCACAGCTCTCGAAATGCCTGTCGTCAGACCTGTGGGCCAGCCACCAGTCAAATTGCTTCTGCCACGTCAAGTATGGCCCAAAATTGCGCGATAGCTTAGTATAGTGGTCTTTAAGTAGGTCAGTAGGTCGTGAAAGTGGGTCAGCTAGAATCTAGTCATCATAAGCTTTAGTTTGACACCAAAGACGACTACCTTAGGGTTAGTAGTCTTTAAGTAGGTCAGTAGGTCATAAAAGTGGGTCAGAGATAATCTAGTCTTCATAAGCTTCAGTTTGATACCAAACATGACTACCTTAACTCTAGTAGTCTTTAAGTAGGTCAGTAGGTCATAAAAGTG
>NMRB01002503.1:0-12602 GCA_002633025.1 Notospermus geniculatus | reverse complement strand
TGGCAAGTTATCTGAAAATATCAAATTCGTGATATCGATATCACCATGATCCCAACATCTCACATCAAAAGCAATCAGCCCATTCAATTCCTAAGGTATGAAAACCTAAGGGTAGAACTTATTTCCATTGCTGTAGGTGTCGAAGGAGCCGAGTTATGCCATCAGATAAAAGCGTGACAGACAAAATATCAAGTCCGATATGTTGATTACATCATGATGGAGACATCTGAGATTGAAAATTATTGGCTCATTGGATTGCCCAGGTTGACAAACCTAGGGGTAGGATTTGTTTCCAAGGCTGTAGCTGTTCAAGGAGATGAGATATGAAGGTGTGACAGACCGGACACACAGATACACACACACACACACAGACACCATGACCAAAAACAATATGGTTCCCGATCTGATTGATCGGGAACCATAATAATTCTGGGTGACACTATCTTCAGTACCGGTACCATATTTGGAGTGTTGGTGGGCGGAGTTTCACGTCATTTACATATAGTTAAAAATTAAAAATTAATTCTTTTTAAAATGGCCAATAAATATTGTGTTCCGTACTTCCGAATTTGGAACATATTTCGTTTATTATAAAAGGAAAATATTGAGTAAAACCGATGTTTTAGTATGCTTTTTGACCAACTTGTGACCATGTGCTGTGATAAACATCCTGTCAATCATCAGACCACTCGGTGCTGCCACCGTCAGCTGGCGTCAAGACACGGTACTTTTCGATGTTTCAATGTGCTTCGTAAATGTGGTCTATAATATTTGTGCCCACAATTTAATGACCACAATGCCCACATTCTGGTCTAGTCTGGTCAGTAAGTTTGTTAGTAGATAAAAAATGTGGGCAAGTTTGCGTTTCCTATATAGGGGCAGAGGAATACTGCCGAAATACTGTGTTTTTGACCAACTCCTGACCACATTTTTTCGTCACAATTCTACAATTTTACGGAATGTAAACACCAAAACCTGTCCACAATCTTCGCTTCAAAAACATGATTTTTGAAGAAAAAATGGCCAGATTTTTACTCTCATGAAAAGATGAATACCTGAACTTTTAAAGACAAGCCTGAAGCCGTTATTCATGAAAAAGAATCATAATAACTGAGATTTTCATGGTTTATTTTAGGGTCCCCTCATCGATAATATTGCCGTTGAAAGCGTTCATCCTGAGGACTCCGTTTCCAATGTGGGTTCTGGTGTAGATCCGATGACGATTACAACAAAGACATGAAAGATGGAAATCTCTTTAACAGCCTTTAGTACACGTTTTCGGTATATTACAATGAGGCGAGGTTCTAAGAGTACATTTCCTGACATGACTGAAGACATGCGGTTCAAACATGAAAGTGATGACGCAGCTGAAAGCGTGACGTAACGCAGTCTTCGTAAGAAAGGAGACGGGATGACAACGTAAAACACGTTGTCAGTGTGGCTATTCAAATCTTGGGATACGCTGGGGAAGAAGTTCCGGCACGTCACACTCGAGCAGACGATGCATCAGAAAATCGTCGCTTACTCCTTCAGTTTAAAATGTTATGAACTTTAATAACCTCATATAACAATGTCGAGTTATGCCCCTTCCATTATGATTGCCTTTATCGCGAAATTATTGCGTATTCGAGTCTATTTCACACAAAATACACGCATAACCCCATGTTCACATGCATTTTGCCATTTTGCAAGGGTTTGCCGTGGATCACGGACGGATTCCTTCAGCATGGCATAAACACGGTAAATTCTGATCATTTTTCAATCATTTCCATGCGTCGAAGTATGTCCAGTGTGGAGAAATATCAAGAAATGTACCCAGCTGGAGTACGCTGGGGCAGACCACCGAATTTTCATGGTGTACGCTGGGGCAGACGGTATTAGTATTGAATACAATACACCTGTGCATATCAGCGCCTCGCACGGTGCATGCATAGTCACCGTGGCCGAGTGGCATAGCAACCTGCCCACAGGGCAGAAGGTCACGGGTTCGATACGCGGGACGTATAAATTTTCTTTGCCTTGACTCAGTGTTTTTTTTTTTTTTTTGTTCTCCTTTTACCTTTCTGTTTTTTTTCATCGCGATCGCTAGGTATTGCGTGGTCGCCGTCGATTTTTCGTAGGGGTGGGCAGCCATCTCTGCGTTCACATATTCAGCCAAGCTTTTTCCCGGCGAGATTCGTGTGCAGTGAGTTACCAGTTAAGGCTGATTCATACTCCGTCCGGATTTTGCGCCGACTATGATCAATTTCACTGCGTGTGCACATTCACGTCGTGGAAACCTGCGATCAGTTTCATGCGCTTGACGGTCCGCAAGCGAGTATGAATCAGCCCTTACAGTCATCACTTCCTCCACATTCCTCCCTTCTCCCCAACCATGCTTATTCGACATAGCGAACCCCTGTCGCCACCAGCAGGCTTGTTCCAATTTTCACCGTTTCTGTTTGTGCGACCCTTGAATATGACCACTACAATGCCAGTGCTTCGAATATGCCTTGAATGACCAAACATTTCACCGTTTGAGTGAATTGATTGCCTCTGCTTGCATGCGGCTTCCGTTTTGCTAGTGCATACTGAAGAGGAAAAAAGCCAGGAAGTTTCGACACATTCAGATCTGACCATATACTCTAAATTCCCACGTACCTGTCCCATTCCTGAACTCGGAAAAAATGACTAAGTCCGAATTTGAAGATAATAGGGTGGGGGTATGGTGAGAAACAATAATGGCCTGTNATTGTCACCTCATACCCTGGCAAACATGACCGTACGTCCCTTGACAAGTCCTTTTTATTGATCCAGAACATTACTGTTTCTGACCATACCCCCACCCCATTATCTTCAACTTCGGACTTAGTCATTTTTTCAGAGTTCAGGAATGGGACACGTAAGTGGGAATTTAGAGTATTCTGCAGAGACCCCACCCCCACCCCGTCTCTTCACAGTGTAGACTGGATTGTATTCACCGACGCTACTAGAAACGGGCAGAAATACGATTGACAGCTGTATTGGTGAAGTCTTCACTTGGAGGTAGGCTACCTAATATCAATTTCAATTGAAAACATGTACATCGTAACATGTCTCACATCTAGGGTGTACCAAACGTTGCTTGAAAATGGGTATAAATACGTTTCCTGATGAAAGTTCATATTTTGACAGTCATCCCCAGCGTACACCACTTTGGGTCGGCCTATCTGCCGCAGCGTACACCAGTGTGTCTGCCCCAGCGTATCCTAAATTCGACATATTTCCATTTTTCTGTTATTTATTTACATACATTGTATCAAGTTACTATCTTGTTCCACACACATTCAAAAAGACACACATTTCAAAAGATTCTCCTTCAAAAGTGTCCTAGAGTTCCTTCAACTCAAGAAAATTACCACAGATTTTGGTTTTCACGGGATAAATGTACACCTTGACACACAAAACACTTAATCAATAATCAAGATTCAACTAGTTTTACCCATGCTGCAAATGACGCGCAAGGTTTCAGTTTTCTGGGTTGGCCTCTATCAGCAAACAACATTTCTGTGCCGCGCGCTTATATTCACCAGACCTAGTCTTCACAATTACATTCCTGACAATGCCATCGTCGCCTGGAAAGATCTCCATCACACGCCCAAGTTGCCATTTTCCTCTGGGAGTGTTCACGTCTGACAGTAAGACAACATCGTCAATCTGTAGTTGGCGTCCAATGTCAGTCCATTTTGCTCGTCTGGTCAGGGTTGGTACATATTCTCTGGCAAAACGCTTCCATATCTGATTAACAAGGGCTTGTACGAACAGGAAACGTTTGTGTAAATTCTTGGTCTCCTGAAATTGTCCTTGTGGTACGTCAGTAGTTGCACGTCCAATCAAGAAGTGGTTGGGAGTCAGTGGTTGCAAATCATTTGGGTCGTTTGATGAATACCCTATTGGTCGGGAGTTAACTAAGTTTTGAACTTCCGCGAAGACTGTAGACATCTCGTTCCATGTGAGAACTTGAGATCCTACTACTATTCTCAGTACATTTTTCACTTGCTTTTATGAGGCTTTCGTAAAATCCTCCCTGGTGTGGACTCAGTGGTGTGTTGAACTTCCACTCAACTCGATGCAGAACTGCAAAGTCTGTGATCTGTTTCCGTCCTTCTTTCAAGAGTTTTCGGAGTTCCTTCTCAGTTCCGACGAATGAGCTGCCGTTGTCCGAAATTATGGTAACAGGCCATCCGTGATATGCTACGAAGCATCTAAGAGCTTGAAGGAATGACTATGTCGCTAGGCTTGCAACAATTTCCAAGTGTATTGCGCTAACTGCCGCACAAGTGAAGATGGCGCCCCAGGCTTTCGTGGATTTGTTGCGTCCGTATTTCAACAAAAATGGTCCAAACAGATCAACTCCTGTGGTCGAAAATGGTGGTGAAAACAGCTTCAATCGCTCCAGTGGCAGATCAGCCATCAGTGTGCTGTGTAGTGGTTTTCTGCTGTATAGTGGTTTTCTACACTTGCGGCAGATGATGCAACATTTGACTGTTTTCCTGGCTAGACCGCGTCCTCGAAGTATCCAATATTCTAATCTGCTCTGGCAAAGGGTTCTCTCTGATCCTGGATGTCCCATCTTGCAGTGGATATCCTGCATTATCAACTGGGAAATGTGACTGGATGCTGGGAGTAGGATTGGATGTTTCTTGTTATAAGTCAGTGAGGACTTCCTCCGTCTTCCTCCAACCCGAAGGATTTCATCTTGGATGAATGGATTCAAATCCTTGCATCTCACTTTCCAATCAGTCAACTCTCTCTGCGCTTGACGAACCCAATAGCTCGTGGCTTCGTCTACTTCTTCTACTTGAAAACTTTCATCGGAAATCATCATGTCTGTCTTCTTCTTGATTTTGCATTTCAGGTTATGCACAAATCGAAGGCAACATGCCGTCACTCTCAGTAGCCGTTGCCAGTTTGAGAAGTTCCGAGGGTCAATCAGTGGTTCACTTTTCACTGTCACGCAGATAGGTTTTTCTTTCTTTCTCTCAACATCAGTTTCAGGTTTTTGGATTTCTTGATCCGCTGGCCACTCTTCACATGGTTTTTCCAGGAACTCTGGTCCATTCGTCCACCTTCCTCCAATTTCGTCAACTCTCAGCCCTCGACTAAGATCATCCGCTGGATTTTTGTCTGTGGGTACATATCTCCAATTTGTGACATTCCAAGTCGATTGGATTTCACTAATCCTTACCCCGACGAATGGCTTCAAAGTAATGGAATCGGACTGTAGCCAGTGCAGAACTATCTTTGAATCTGTCCACAGTGTAACTGTGCTTGGCTTGTCTTTCAGCTCCGTCTCTATTGTCTTCGCTAATCTGGATGCTATCAGTGCTGCCATCAGTTCAAGTCTCGGTATTGTAGTCTGCTGAAGTGGAGCAACTCTTCCTTTGGCAGTCAATATTCGAACTGTCGGTGGACCGTTTTCTCTGTTCCATCGTACATACGCAATTGCTCCGTAGGCCTCGGCACTGGCGTCCGCGAAAACATGCAGCTCTGCCTCTCCGACTGCATCCGTTGGTTTCACACTTCTTGGAAACTGTACGGTTTCTAGCTTCTTTAGCTCAATGAACAATTGCTGCCAGTTCTTTGCATGATCAGTTGGTAGTGGATCATCCCATCCAAGATTCTGTATTCTCCAGATATCCTGCATTGCAATTCTCGCCCTAATTGTGACTGCTAGAGCTAATCCTAGAGGGTCGTATAGCATGGACAGTTGAGAAAGAACAACTCGCTTTGTTGGTTCCTTGATTTCCATATCCTTCACCTGGAAATGAATGGTATCTGTGCTTGGTCTCCAACGGACTCCAAGTGGGAAAACAGGAAACACTCAAAATTTCTGCATTACGTCAAACGGACAAGTACCGATAATGAAAACACAGAAGAGCCAAAGAAGTCAGAAACCCCCGCAAAAAGAATCATCATCACACAGTGTCAAATGTGAGGCCACTGGGGCCGGGAAAGGTAGGGTTCCTGTTTCACTGCCCATAATACCTGTTAGAGTACGGGCACATGAAGGAATGCACACCGTGCAAACATATGCTTTGTTGGATAGTTGCTCCGACTCGTCCTTCTCTTCCCAGAACTTGGTAGAGCGGTTAGATGCGTCGGGACGCAAAGAACTAGTGGAGATAACCACTTTAGAGAAAGCGGACAATATTGTGAATTCGGTAATTTACAACCTGGAGGTCATGGATGGGTCTGGATGAAGACCATGTAATACAAATGCCCAGGGTGGTTTCCAGACCCAGCCTGAATGTAAGATCGAACATCATGGACCAGGAAGACATTGGTAAGTATGCTCACTTGAAAAATTTAGATCTTCCTTATATTGATACGAAGAGGGTAGACCTCCTCATTGGCCTCAATGTGCCTGAGGCATTGCGACCGGTAGAGGTAATATCAGGTAAGTCAGGCAAACCCTATGCAACAAAAACAATTCTGGGCTGGACATTGAATGGTCCCATTGAGTCTGCTGATAATATTCAGTCAAAGGCTGTGTCATACCATGCAGAAGTTGATCTCAACAAACAGGTTGAGAGATTTTGGGCCTTGGACAGCATTGACCATCCCAGTGAGGATCGTCATGCACTGTCCATTAATGATCAGAAAGTCGTTTCATTATGGGATCAGTCTATGCAGAAAGTGGATGGCCATTACCAGCTACCCATCCCCTTCAAGAGGGAACCTCCTAACCTGCCAGATAACCGATCAATGGCTAATAAGAGGCTGGAAATGCTTGGAAAGCGGTTAGGCAAAGACCGGGAGCTCCACGATCGGTACAGCAGTGAGCTTGTAAAATTGCTTGAGAATGGCTATGCTGAGCCTGTGCCCCCTGACCAAATTGGACAGGTCTGATGGCAGAGTGTGGTATCTACCACATCATGCAGTGTTGAATCCTAAGAAGCCAGACAAGCTCATGGTTGTCTTCGATTGTGCTGCGACCTATGCTGGAATGTCGCTTAATTCACTAGTGCACCAGGGGCCAGACCTGGCAAACAAATTACGCTCGGTATTGTTGAAGTTCAGGCAGGAGCCTGTCGCCTTCATGGCTGATGTGGAGGCCATGTTTCATCAGGTAAGGGTAACACCCCGAGATAGAGATGCCCTGCGATTCCTTTGGTGGCAGGATGGGGACCCAGCAAAGCCGGTGGTAACATACCGCATGACAAGCCATCTATTTGGGGGAATCTGGAGCCCCAGTTGTGCAAACTATGCACTCAAAAGAGTTGCATCTGACCACAAGGAAGACTATCCTCAGGAAGTGACAGAAACAGCCATGAAAAACTTCTATGTTGATGACTGTCTAAAGAGCATTGCAAGTGAAGAGGATGGCATACCTTTAGCTTGTGACCTGGTAAAGCTGTTAGACAAAGGGAAATTCCGCTTAACGAAATTTGTGAGCAATAACCGTGAATTGCTTAAATCATTGCCAGAGTCAGAACGCAAGAAGGAGGTAAGAAATCTTGATTTAGATAGAGATGACCTACCAACTGAGAGAGCACTTGGCTTGCTCTGGGATGTGGAAGATGATGCATTTCATGTAAGTACCACAATCAAGGCACGCCCACCTACCCGCAGAGGTGTGCTCAGCATCCTAAGCTCGGTATATGACCCCCTTGGCTTTGTCACTCCTTGTGTCATGATTGCCAAGGTGATTTTCCAGGACATGTGTAGGCAGAAGCTTGGTTGGGACGATCACATGCCCGACAAACAATTAGAAGACTGGAGGCACTAGGTGTGATGACCTCGCAAAACTTGAGAAAGGGCATGTTCTTTTTCGGAACATTTTTCCCAACTAATTTTTCGTTTAGTTGCAGGTGTTTGATTTTCATGATAATTGCATGTATAATATTTTATAACGTGAACTACATAATCATGAAAGAACAAGAGCACTGCAAAGCAGTACATATGCCCCGACTTGAAGTGAAGAAATATCAGGGTGTTATGACCATGAACTGTGTATGTATCTATTGATGTCATAGCAGTTTAGTTTAACTCCAGTGGTGATGATCCCACGACTATCGGTAGTTGCATTATTGGTGAAGTAAAGAAGGAAATACATGTACAAGAATTGGTGAAATCGAATATGTTTTATTATATAAACAAGCACAGCATTGAACGTTCCCCATCTTTTATTTTTTTTTTATTTATTTTAAATTCGTGGGTAAATTCTTCATCAAAGCATACATATAGATAAAACATCCCTTAAAACATTATACATATAGATATCACAGAATTGATAAAACATACATCTAAAACATTTAGCGTTGAATATGACAAATAAAATTTCAGAAGAAAAACCCACAGGGAGAAGACCGTAGGCCGAAGCCTTTAAAATTGTCCCTCCCAAAAAGTCCCCCGGGTGCAAGTCCGACGGTCATGTATTTTGAAGATTCCGTTCAGTATTAACAGCACAATCACAGTTTATGTGATTCGGCTTTTTGGCCCTGAGTGGAAGGGAACTTTTGTGGATTTTACAAAGTGCCTCCTACAGGGCTGAAAAATCAATTAAACTTTAAAATCCTATGATATATTATGTACGCTTGCTAGCTGAGCCTACCATAAAACTTTGAAGAAATTCCGTTCAGTATTAAAGGCAAATCAGTTTTTGTGTTTCGGCTTTTCGCCCCCTGGTGGAAAAGTGGATAATCAGATTTGGCCGATTCTTTCACGCGACACACCTTTGGCCCATGGTACATCCCCCCACCAAATATCAACCCAAAATTTTCAGTCGTTCAGAAGTTACAGAGAGGAAGGGAACTTATGTGGTTTTTATAAAGCGCCCCCTACGCTACAGGGCTGAAAAATGAATTAAATTGAAAACCTGCAGAGTATATTATGTACCCCTGCTAGATGAGCCTACATGTACCATAAAAATTTTGTGAAATTCCGTTCAGTATTAAAGTATTCAGTATTCCGTTCAGTTTTTGTGTTTTGGCTTTCGGCCCCCTGGTGGCAAAGTGGAGAATCAGATTTGGACGATTCTTTCACACGACACACCGTTGGCTCATTGTACATCCCCCACCAAATATCAAGCCAAAATTTTCAGTCGTTCAGAAATTACAGAGCGGAAGGGAACTTATGTGGTTTTTACAAAGCGCCCCCTACGCTACAGGGCTGAATGAAATGGTCCATGGACCATGTGCTCACCGGGTTGGACATAATAGTCTAATGACAGAGGGAGGTACATATCAGTGGCATGAGCAATCTCGGTCAAGTCAATCCCAGCTAGGACTTTGATGATTTTTGGGTTATGCCACCTGGCGCCATATTGTATGTTCGATCGGGCCGGAACTTCACATGCACATAAAGGTTCGGTGAAATAATAACAAACTGTGGCAGGTTCGTCACTTTTGTCGAACTTTGACCTCTGTGACCTTGAAAAGTAGGTCAAATCAAAAACTCGTTACATATGTCATGTATCCTCATTAGATAAGCCTATGATAAAAATTTGGAGATGATCCAGTAATTAGTTCAGGAGTTATTGCACTTTTTGTGTTTTGGGTTTTGGCCACCTGGTGGCCAAGCCAACAATCGAATCGGACCGAAACGTGGTGTCATGGGTCATCTGACCTAGGGCTATGTATGTACCAAGTTTCAGATCCATAGCCCCAGCGGTTACGAAACGTGCCCTGCTAACGGAACACGACGACGACGCCGGACGACGCCGGACGCTTCACCATCGTAATAGCTCACCCCGGTGAGCTAAAAATGAATTAAATGGAAAACCCGTACGATGTTATGTACCCTTGCTAGATGAGCGTATCATAAAAAATTCGTGAAATTCCATCCAGTATTAAAGGCGTAATTGCAGTTTTTGTGCTTTGGCTTTTGGCCCCCTGGTGGCAAAGTGGATCAAGTTTCAGATCCATAGCCCCAGCGGTTACGAAACGTGCCCTGCTAACGGAACACGACGACGACGACGGACGACGCCGGACGCTTCACCATCGTAATAGCTCACCCCGGTGAGCTAAAAATGAATTAAATTGAAAACCCGTACGATGTTATGTACCCTTGCTAGATGAGCGTACCATAAAAATTTCGTGAAATTCCATCCAGTATTAAAGGCGTAATTGCAGTTTTTGTGCTTTGGCTTTCGGCCCCCTGGTGGCAAAGTGGAGAATCAGATTTGGACGATTCATTCACACGACACACCGTTGGCTCATTGTACATCCCCCACCAAATATCAACCCAAAATTTTCAGTCGTTCAGAAATTACAGAGCGGAAGGGAACTTATGTGGTTTTTACAAAGCGCCCCCTACGCTACAGGGCTGAAAATGAATTAAATTGAAAACCCATACGATGTTATGTACCCTTGCTAGATGAGCGTACCATAAAAATTTCGTGAAATTCCATCCAGTATTTAAGGCGTAATTGCAGTTTTTGTGCTTCGGCTTTCGGCCCCCTGGTGGCAAAGTGGAGAATCGGATTTGGCCGATTCTTTCATGCGACACACCTTTGGCCCGTGATACATCCCTCCACCAAATATAAATCCAAAATCTTCAGTCGTTCTTAAGTTATAGACCGGAAGGGACTAGTAGCGGCGAGCACCGAGCGGCATAGGCAGACGGACGGCCGGTATTTTCAAGTCCCCCGCCGAGGGCTCCGGGGGACAAATATGAAGTGACTGTTGAAAATGTTGAGTCTACATGTAACTCACAAATGACTCTCCAGCATCCCTAAGTTATGATACCAGTCCAATTGCAAGAAAATTCGAAATTAAAATGCACACAAAAAACAAGTATTTCCTCTTGCATTACACATTTTGCCCAATGGATATGGCAGGCAGGGAAATAACCTAGGGCCTAGGCCTATCCATGCCTGAGCCTATCATGATATGAAAAATTTTGGGCCGTATTCAAAAAGTGTGTTTAAAACTCAGACGCTTGTAACTCCGTCAAATGCATGGTGGAAGTGTGTGCATTTAGAGAAGTTACACGCGTCTAAGTCTTAATCGCTCGATGATCACCCTTTTTGAATACGGCCCTTGCCTTACCTCGACCTCTTCTATTCTACCAACTGACCATCCTCCCACAGCAGGGCTTTGGTCTCGTTCCTCTTCATGTGAGTGGTCGTTCACGAGTTGTGAGGTGAACATGGTGAAAACCCCTGCCTGCCTGCTGTGGGAGGATGGCAGCTGGCTGACACTGGATGGATGGATGGAGCAGACAATCTTCTACAAACTGCAAGTGAAACAGATTGATTCCACTTAATGACAATATAGGGGCCAATGTAATGTCATGTAGGCCCTGGCCTATAGATCAAGCTACAGTACCGGCACATTGAAATGGAAAGCTGGCCAGGCTATGAATCAAGGTGCATTGGCCATCCTCCTCCCATGCATTGGCCAATGCATGCACACTGTCATGCATGCATGCAGGCATGTCAACATCACGACGTTGTGTGTGCAATGTCAAGACAGTCATAGGCCTTGATCTGTGGCCAAACATCGTTGAAATCTCGTAAATAAACCATCACAGGACTAATCAACTACATTTTGATACTTACCAGCAGTAACCCACAAAATTTCAGCAATAAATCAGCCCGAAACGACACATCACACTCGGCCATTTCACCACCAGCAATCACCACGTGTGTTTGTTTATGTTCGCCAGCAGGAAGCGGCTTCACTGTATCAATCCGCCGTACCAAAATAACTGAACGGAATTCGTTAAAATAAACAACCTTACAACTCTGTATGGTTTTTTTATTAAATGTGAATGCATTTTCTCCAAATTGAATCAATTAGAAGGTTAGCGGCAGGGAATAGGCCGTCAATCCAGGCACTACATCGCCACGGAACCAATCATGGCAATCGGTGAATTGCCCACACACTCCAGGCAGACAGACTTTGCTATGCATATAGACTACGTTGCGTATGCGCAGCGGGTGACTGCGCAGGAGTCACACTCCAGACCAACATGGATGACCAATCTCGCCGATTATTTTGAGGCTACCGCATCACCCAAACCAGGAGTCCAGCATCGATCTCAACCAAAATTTAGCCAAACAATCGGTATTAAACGATTCTTAATTATGTTTACTGAACGGAGTTTTTCATTTGAAGACACTGCCATGCCGATCAGACTGAAATAGCAGCAAAAGTTTGTCACCAAGTCGCATGTTTTTGCATTCAGATCAGCATCCAGGTGCCGTATTGCAATGTGTTGTTCCATACATGTGTATACGGCCAAAGCTACCTGGGCACGAGTGCGTCGCACGACAAACTGACGGAATGGGCTAAAACATAATGCCCCTCTCTTTAGAGAGTCGGGGCATAAAAATGTGACATTAGTTTCATTAATTAGGAAAACAAAGAGCATTTGCAAAATGTCCGAAATCAGCATGAAAACAGTGAAATTATTCCCTAATGTTTGTTGTACTGGGAGAGTATTGGTATTATTTGTCATTCACCATAAAGTCATTACTAAACATATTGGTTTTGCTGAAATATTTGCAAAAACTGTGTGACTTTCTTCATTTCTGGACCCCTATTTAGTCCATGAGCCAGACCCCAAATTTTTCAGTTTGACTACCAATTTCGTGACCAGATCCAACATGGATTTTTGATCAGTCTGATGTCTGA
>NMRB01002502.1:90884-103191 GCA_002633025.1 Notospermus geniculatus | reverse complement strand
CAAGTGAGGAACATGAGTACCCGGTAGCTTGAGATGGCCTCTTTCCAGGCCAATAATGTGTGGCTTCGGCCCTGACGGAAAAATCTTATACAAATACACAAATCTGCCGAGTTTCAGCTGACCTGGTCTCGGGCGTGATGCACTGCAGCCCAGACTTGTTGACCACCTCACACTTGATACAGACACAATATGGGATGTATACATCAACAGATTATACCACGAGACACAAAACCGTGGTGTTTAATCGATTGATTTTGCTGGGATTGTTTGCACACCTGACTGGACAACATTATGAAGTCTAGGCCTAGAATATGAAACAGATGTCTCCGTGAAGCTGTCAAACGATTGAGGGCCATTAAATACTCTACATTTTACTACACAAATGGTTGAGTACAATTTAATCTGTGTTCTATTTCATTGTCATGAAGTCCGACTCATCGTAGGCCTACATTTCATCTATTTGATGGAAGCTGGGCGTACATTGCACTTGTGACTGGAAGCAACTAGTCAGATCAGTCGAATAAAATTTGTGTTGCATATGGTGGGTGTCGACGGGAATTTGCATTCACGGAGACAAAATTTAGTGAGCGCTGCAACAACTCACGATTTTCGCAAGACGATTTTTCCCTGCGAACATATGTGACCCGGCACAGGAAAATGAGTTGGAATGCGCACAGAAGAAGACCCAACATGTCCAAGGTGACACCAACGGTTTGGTGATTTCAGGATTGTGTGCCCACTGTGAAATTTGACTTTGACTTTCTGTAACTGTTGTTTTGTGCGCATTCCGACTCATTTTGCTGTGCCGGATCACATATTTTGCTTTACGTTATTCCAAGCAAAGACCTAGAAATGAACCACATACGGCAGACCACAGAAGTGACAAGTTAGCTGGTGTCTTGGCCAAGCACTTCACATACATTTGTAACTTCCCTGCCAAGAATTTCACATAACTTCCCCTTCCTTTAATGCCTTTGTTATCAGATCATCAAGACATATATAGGCCGAGACCAAATAGGAAATGAGAGGAAATGATCCATGCCAACATGACATATAACGTCCACTTAAATGTATAATACTTTCCCCTTGTTTATCAGGCTTCAAGTAGGCCTACTGTTGAAGAGGGGCTCAGAGTAATAGGCTTCCCTATAGGCCTTTCCAACAAAGATGGTGGCCCATTCATTCTCCCACATGACATCGTGGCCATTTCATTGTCCAAGCATGATGAAACACTACCAAACACATCCTCTCAGACAATCATTTTACCTTAACTTTTGTGTCCATAGCCCGTTTGACCAGCTTAGCATGCCAATGGCCGTTGCATAGACAATTCTCGAATTCACAGATCTGTACACTTCCGCCGAAATCTCAACGATAACCTTAATCTGAAACTGACTGACATGACGCCAATCATGATTCAGCAAAGGTCGAGTCCGACGCAACATCTTTGACGTCACTGTCGTGGGATTGTCTGCGTCACGTCATTCAGTTTCAGACCGAGGTTGAGGCTGAGATTTCGGCGGAAGTGCGCAGATCTTTGTCGTTTACGTCAATTTGAGAATGGTCTATGGTATTAGGCTAAGAATCCATTCACGTGATTTTCGAGCGGTGCGATGCCGCATCCTTTGTCCGTGACCAACGCCGCAGAAACAAACAATGCTTTTCAGCGTTTGCCGCTTGAAAATCGTGTGAATGGTTTCTAAGGCTTAAGCTTCTGACATCGTATGGTGAGAAATGTTACACCGCCATCTTCCTTGGAAAGATCTGTTGAGCCTTTTACGAAATCTATATCAGGGTACTCAAGGACCTCCTCAGAATTTTCAAGACGACGACGTTATGAAGGGAAAGCACGCAAGAACAAAATATCAAGCGTTGCAAAAACCATCAATATCTAATTGAATTGTCACGATCTGTCAGTTCAATACTGTACAATGTACTAGTTCACCCTTCTCACCTAGCAACATTACCAAACTCCCGTCAGGGTGATAATTATCAGACATATTTTCTATGTTGTGTTTTGATATGATCATGATATCGTGTAGTTGTAGTATGCTAACACTGGCATGCTAAAAATCCTCGTTGCAATCTTAACAGCGAACATTCTGCACGTGCTTTCTCACTCGGTGGAGATTCTCAAGATTTATCAACACTAGGCTGAATTCAGACTGGTGAACTGGTGCCAAAACTATTGGCCACAGGCACAGAAATTTACCGGGTACTAGCAAGCTACGCCATCCCGGGTATGACCATCCTTTAGGTAATCGGTCACCGACGAACACTGTAACGGTTGACTACCTCAAGATAGGGGTATCACAGGACAACTGCCCCCTTGGCATCACACCCTAGACCCCACTGTTGCCCCCTGAACATCTTCCGCTGTGGGACATCTGCCCCCCCCCCTCCGCCACCCCTGAAATCTCCCCTGCACATTTCCCAGGCACATCTCCCGCATAAGGTATCTGCCCCCCAGACATTTGCCCCTGGACCCAGCTTTACCCCTTTGACATTTGATCCCTGGACCCAGCTTTACCACCTCAGACATTTGCCCCTGAACCCAGCTAACACACAGCATTCTTTCAAATCAGTTTCTCTAGTTATGCATGCGCAGATCCAAGGGGGGCACACGCCCCTCCCCTTTGGCCAACAAAATCTGTAAAATCAATCGTGAAATTCTGAAACTTGGCGCAACGGGGCTGTTCGTTTTCGTCAACTGAGGAATCTGAGCAAATTGCAGCAATTATGCTATAGTACAGCACAACAAATAATCCCTGTAATTTGCTAGTGCATAGCTTTTCCGTTTTCCCAAGGATTACAACTCAGATTCCTCAAGTGACGAAAACAAACGGCCCCTTTCAATGTTCCTAGCACAGGGCACCCCCTCTGTTCTCAAATCCTAGATCTGTCCCTGTGCTGGGTGCATCTCTAACGCAATTGCACTGATGCACGGATACCATCAACGCGTTTACAAAGAGTCCCATGTATCCCCCCCATAGTAAATCTTGTACTTTCTCAGGCTAGACCATATCTCCTCGTTCCCAGGTCCCACAAGACCATGTCAGATCAACCATTAATTGCAAAACCATGTTTATAAGAGCAAGTCATTAAGATAACATTTTTCCAGCGACCAGGACAGCAGTGAGTTTTTTATACTCCGGCCTGACCAGACCAAAATAACTACTTCTAAGATATAGTTTTGTTATCTTACGAGTATCTTACTGGGCAGCCCACTCGGGGTACTTGAAATTCTTTCTTATCGTAACCATGCAGCCAGCCATTATGTTTTCCTGGGGGTGGGCGGTGCAGGAATCAGAAGAAGTGCTTTGGCGGAGATCAAGGAAGTGAAAGATAAAATCCCAAGAAATGAAGTCAAGAGGGACAAACTGTTCCTGTCTTCCTTGTCCAAGGATTCCATGCATATGAAGATTCTATTTTTACTGATGTGAACCAAAGAAGATGAATGACTCATCTAATCTGGTGAAGCAAGTGGTTGAATGACTCATCTAATCTGGTGAAGCAAGCAGTTGAATGACTCATCTAATCTGGTGAAGCAAGCAGTTGAATGACTCATCTAATCTGGTGAAGCAAGCGGGTGAATGACTCATCTAATCTGGTGAACCAACATCTTGAATGCTTCATCTGATCTGGTGAACCTAGAGGTTGAATGATTCCTCTAATCTGCTGAACCGAACAGTTGAATGCCTCATCTAATCGTAATCTGGTGAACCAAAAGGATGAATGACTCCCATAATCTGGTGAACCAACATGTTGAATGACTTGTCTGATCTGGTGAACCGAGATGTGAATGACTCATCTCATCTGGTGAAGCAAGCTATGAAGGACTCATCTAATCTGGCGAACCGAGAGGTGAATGACTCATCTGATCTGGTGAATCGAATGGCAGAATGACTCATCCAATCTGATGAATCGAGGCATCGAATGACTCATCTAATCTGATGAATCAAGACATCGAATGACTCATCTAAGATGGTGAACCAAGAGGACAAGTGACTCATCTGATCTGCTGAACCAAGATATCGAATGATTCATCTAATCTGATGAACCAAGAGGTTAAATGACTCGCCGATGAGGCATCAAATCCCTTTAATATTAACTTACGTGGTGGCCTCATCGACTGCGCACGTTTTTTCTCCCGATATTTTTTTGAGCGAAATATATCCTTAAAAGAACCACCACGCGGCATATTCCTAACTGATCATGCACCAAATAAAAGAATAAAATGGAAAATAAAGTCCACGTCAAAGTAATCCACAGAAATTATGAATTATATCCATAATGTTGACCACAATATCCAGAACTACTGAACAAGTTGTCCCATGACTTCAAAAGCACTGAACACAAGTTTCCTGGATTTCTGGAACACCTCATTTGACTCCGAGGTGTCGATGGCTATACCTGGATTAGTCTATTATGCAGGGGGGAGTAGGTTGTCCCGATTCTATATGTAATAGCGCAATGACAATCAAAATATTGACTGAAAATCTGAGAAATCGTGATAGTATCAGACTGAGATTTATCAACCGTAAGAGCCGACATGGAGGGGTAGGGAAGGGCTCCAATATTTCGAAGGGCAGACGCATAAAAGAGAGTTAAATGCCAAAAATTACCCACTTTTTCCCAAAAACCTTCAGGAATAAATTAAGAGTTGTTGATAAATCCACGGACTTGTGCCAAATGAAAGCGAACCAGCATTCAATCTTTCTCAAGAACAGCAGCAGGTGAGTTGAGTCAGGCATGAAATGAAAATCGGGCGAGATTAATCCACGTATCAAATTCTTTCTTTACAAGATTTTAAAACGTGAAGACTTCCATTTAACATATGACTCGTTCGTGCTGAAGGTCAGGCAGTGAATCTGAGCATGCTGAGTTTATGTAGGCCTATCCTGAGAATCTGCAGAAGACAACTGGTAGTATATGGTACAGTGTGGGCATGGATGGAAACTACAGTGCTTACACCTGAGAGGTCACAGGTTCAATTCCTGGCGAGAGTAAAGTCTAGTTCATACTTCGACACAAGATCATCGGCATCCGACGCGCGATCAAATCTGGACGCCGACTTCGCGGAATTGATTCAGAGTCCAGCATACTTTAGCGACGGCGACCCGTTATGAAACAACTCAAGTAATTACAGCCTCATGATCGGACGCCGACCAAATTGCACGACGGCGTTGGCGTCGAATGCAAGATTGCGCGTCGGTCGCCTGCGATGGTCATGCGTCGAAGTATGAATTAGGCTTAACCATGATAAGTGATAAAGAGCTCTGGCTCCCTCCTGCATAGGAATACTCTCTGCCTGAAGTGTCCTTTTATTTGTGCTTCATTTTTCCATCAGGGCCGAAGCCATAGCATTATTGGCCCTGGTGAGTACGGGAGAGGCCATCTCAAGTTACTCATGTTCCTCACTTGGATGGGGTCTTTTACTTGCCCTTGCAAAGGCACAAGGTACAAGGCACCACGGCTTACTGGGTCCCATGCGCCGGGGATGAAATCGTATATGTCCTCGGCTGGATTTGAACCCAGGACCTGCAAACTGGCAAACACGTGCTGACATGGAGTGGTTTGTAATGTAGGAGAAAACCTGCACCGTGGAGACAACCGACGCTCCTAGGACAGCCATGTGTCTTTACACAAGGAGGAAATCAACTGGGATATGAACCCGCAACCACAGATGTGATCAGCACTTGCACTCCCACTACACCAATCTGACATCACCAGAGGCACCCCAGGATATTTCAGGCACGTACAACTCCCGATGAATCTCACTTGATAACTTATAAGATATGTTTCCAGACATTTTTATCATCACAACTACCTGAAATAAACCGGCATCCAACTCAAATATCCCCAAGAAAGAATCATGAACAAAGTCGAAATAAGAATCAGTTGTAACTTCTACACGAACTGAGGCTGTAGAATAATTTTTAATCAAGATTGAACAATTTCCGATGCAAGTAATTAAACCTCATATAAGATAGAGTTTATCAACCTCTGGAGGCGATGGTGGTGATGGCTGATATCTTTAGTTTGTACCAACACAAATCACGGATTGTGCTTCAAGTCACAGAATCTGGGCTGAACAGCAACTGTGACTCAAGCGATTATTTTTTTTACCCAACAGTCCGAAAACTGATTCAGAGAATAGTAAGCCAATGGTCACTATATGGCCTATACAGTCCATCAACAGGCGCAGATCCAGGGGGGCACACCAACGGTTACCAACGTTACAAAAATTGCCCTTTTTCAAAGTGCCACAGAATTGCCTTGTTATTTGTCCCTCAGATGCCGGGAAATTGTGCCAACAGCCTTCTAGATTTCAAAATTTTCTGGCGGAGACCCCCAGACCCCACCCTGCGGCTTTGCGCTTTTGGGGCTCGCCTTCATCGGTCCACCTGTGCCCCCTTTACCAGAATCCTGGTCAGGGGTGGATCAAGTCCACCTTACCTCAATATGCCAGGGACAAGAATGTACAACCTATGGTAGAGTAAACCACGCAATGACAATATCATCCCATCTCTCACCCCTGAATGAGGAGGTTCCACCATCACTCCAACGTCATCAAGTCCACCTCACCTCAATACGCCATGGGACCGGAGTGTACAAACTCTGGTACAGTAAACCACAACAACCATGTCATCCTTTCTCTAACCCCTGAGCAGGTCCACCAACCAGTCTGACAACATTAAGTCCACCTCACCTCAATACGCCACGGGACCCGCGTGTACAACTCTGGTACAGTAAACCACAACAACCATGTCATCCTNGCATAGTCCAGGAATTAACAGAGACAATGGTCTATTCATTCCCAGTGCATATGACTGTTTGATCAAGTGATATTCCAATCCAAACTCAGAGAACTGTTGTCCTGTATGAAACATTTAGTGTGTCATTCAGCCACCTGAAGACGACCAGGGAACACTGGTAGAAACGTTGTGCATATCATACTGTGTAAAGAAGGAGTACCAAAAAACTTTGTGTAGTGTAATTTTCTAGCCCTTCTTAACAATGCCATTCAAGGAATTTCACAATAACCATGTCGTCCTTTCTCTAACCCCTGAGCAGGTCCACCAACCACTCTGACAACATCAAGTCCACCTCACCTCAATACGCCACGGGACCCAAGTGTACAACTCTGGTACAGTAAACCACAACAACCATGTCACCATCCTATCTCCAACATCCACAACCCTAAATGATCATCGCGATTCCGTCACGCATGATTTATTAAACGCACCAGCCTCACATTGAATTGTTCGATTCTGCCCGACTTGGCGACAGGGATACCGGACCTAGATGAAGAAAATCAATACGCGAGATTCTTTTGTGGAGGTTGATACGCCGTGCAAATAAGATGCTGGGAGCATGTGTGTATTGTACGTTACACCTTAACGAGTGTGTATTTCATCGGGAAGAGACTTTCACCGATTGCTTTGCTTGTGCGAGCATTACGAGAAATCGTTTGAGTCAGAAATTTGTACGACAGCAAGGGACTGCTGTATCCACCAGTTGGGAGTGCCAGTCGCAAACCCGCGAGATCTCACGTTCAATTTAGACCTAGTCGCCAACTGGTGTGTGAATGCTTCAAATGCGAGGCAGTCTAGGAAAACCCGTCAGATGTCACATTTGAGGAAAGTGTTAATGGCCTTGGTGAACCCCACATTTCAAAAGCTGAAATGTACTTCGTAACAGGTAAACAGTAGCAGATCAATGCAATGCAATCTGACAGCCCTTGTTGATCATTCAGCAACATCTCAATCTGACAGGTTTTCCTAGACCACCACACAAATGGTAAGCTGAATGAGCTGCTCCTTGAGTTCCCAAGCAACGTTTGTGGAGAGACTAGGGTAATAATATGAAGCGCTATGGGGCCGTATGCACCAACAAAGATTATCTTGAACTTTGAGCCACAGCTTTTCAATTCAATGTTCAGGTTTGCCAGGGCATGATGTGACAACTGAAAAGTTGTGGCTCAACCTGAGTTCAAGATAATCTTCATTGGCGCGTATGGCCCTAAGACTGTATAACGAAAAAGCGCTTTTTCCATGCAGAATGTTATTAACCAAGAGTGACCAAACATGTTTCTTCAACAACCAAGATTTTCTGGTGTTGAAACGAGATTGAACTCCCTGGCCCCAGCCTCTCATAGCGTCATTCTGAGTATCTGACGCTATGTCGCTTGGATACAAGTGTGGAATCGTGGAGTATGAGCTGACGAATCGACCCTGGATAACACCGATTGTTTTTGTGAGATCTCTCGTTGACATGGAGATCCAAGACGATGGTAAAGATCAGTTGCGTGGCTGAGAACGAGACCTGAGCTATCCACGATTCTTCAATATATGGATTAACAGATTCCACAGAGGTCTTGACAGAACGTCAACTTTCATCTACACCTTGTAGATTGTTGTTGAACGTTTGTTTCCATCAGGACCGAAGCCAAAGCATAATAGACGATTCTCGAATTCGCAGATCTGTGTACTTCCGCAGAAATCGCAAACAGAACCTCGATCTGAAACCAGATGACAAGACGCAATCCATGATTCGGCAATGGTCGACTCTGACGCAACTTCGTCGAAGTTACGGTCTTGGGGTTCTCTGCATCACGTCATTCAGTTTCAGACCGAGGTTGTGTTTGCAATTTCGGCGGAAGTGCACAGATCTTGCTCGTTTATGTCAATTTGGGATTTTTCTATTGGCCCTGGTAAGTATGGAAGAGGCCATCTCAAGCTACTCATGTTCCTCACTTGGATGGGATCTTTTACTTGCCCTTGCAAAGGCACAAGGTACAAGGCACCACGGTTTACTGTCCCATGTGACAGACGTGAGGAGCCAGGAATGAAATCCCATGGCCTGGGCTGGATTCGAACCCGGGACCTGCCACTTGCTGAGCGGACGTGATAACCACTCGGCTATCAGGACTCCTCAGTTATTCATCGTTTCCATGACGTAGGCCCAGGCCTACATCGTTCTGTGACGTTGCGCGTTTTGCCCACAAGCTTTGCATCATCAGCAATGCATTTTGCCCACCACCTTTGCGTGCGTCATTACGGCGATGTCAGCAATGGCGGACACTGTCGGAGTTACTGTAAAGCAGGAAAATTTCGCGTGCAGGAAATTTTCGCGAATTTCGCGAGAGTGTATGAGTCGCGAAAATTTCCTGTTGCGAATATAAATACAGGCAAGTGATAAGTATGGTCCGTGAAAGAAAACTGAAAAAAAATGGCAGAGACTCGTGAAAATATCCTGCAGCGAATATGTCTATAAATCGTGATTCGCGAAAATTTCCAGCCACGAAATTATCTTGCTTTACAGTACATTGTGGAAACGATGAATTCTCAATATAAGTGCATCCGACGCTTGCACCAGTGAGCCAACATAAATGTACCTAGGAATCAGACTTCAATATGCTCATCCAATATCATACGAAGCCACAAGCATCAAAAACGCCAGAAAACCGTAGAAATGAGTCTGCATAATGTACACAAAACATGCAGGTAATTTCCTTTTCTTTGCCCACTTCATGTCGAGCATGGGTTAAATTCCTTCCTGAACATGGAGGGAAATATTGAAGTATAAACATTACTTGCTGTGTATTTTTCTATCCATAAGTTAGTTACTGCCTCAGAGGGGAGAGTTTTCGTAGACGCTATCATCTACACCCGATTCACCACCAGTGATTTGGTTTGCAATAACATTATTAACAAATCCACGTGAGACTTTTGATACTGACAAGGCCTACACTGGAGGTGCAGGCCTACACTGGAGGTGCAGGCCTACACTGGCGGTGCAGGCCTACACTGGTGGTGCAGGCCTACACTGGAGATGCAGGCCTACACTGGAGGTGCAGGCCTACACTGATGTGCAGGCCTACCCTGAGTGGGGTACCAGGGTACCTTGAGTGAATTTTCTGGTGCAAATTTTCTCTCAATGGGCAAATCAACATTGTTGGTCTGCGAGATCAACAACATTAACAATTGCCCATAGTTTTCTATGGTTGAGTTGCCCATAGAGAGCCAACTCACTCGAGAAGATCTCATGTGGAGCAGGCAGTGTTCTCCAACTTTCCACGGTTTGACTCGGCGGTACGACACGCCACAAGGCAGGAATGAGGGGGTCGCCACTTCTCCTCAGGCCTTTTCATTGTCTTCAGGACGTCATCTCCGTGGCAATGTGAGGTGCGAGCATGAAGCCACAACGTCACGGCAGTGTGACGTTGACGTTCTGTACAACGTCACAGTGGAAAAGTGGATACGGTCGCAGCGCCATCAAATGGTAGAAAAAATTAGGCTACCTCCCCATTGCGAATGTGTAATGCGGGGTCTTATTGTGATGGGAAGTCGGCGAGGGGCTCACTCCAGAAAATTTGATAAAAGATAACTTGACATACAATATCCTGCATTCAAGAGGTTATAAAGGCCTTCGAGTTGTTTTTTGTTCAATGTGGAAGCAATTTTTGCCCTAAATGTGAATTTTTCACAAGTTGGTTGGACAAAACAACTAGATTTTGACTCGGCTGTGAAACATTTTGACTCGGTGGGAAGGGCACAACTGGATTTTGACTTGGTGGTCAGAAATTTTGACTTGGTGGCAAGTAGGCAGTAAATAGGAGTTGGAGAACACTGAGCAGGGCCCTAACACTCAGTCTTCCAGCCTCGAGAACTACGCACAAAACATCCCAAGCCGTCCTTGCAGTCATTCATCATAATATCATCAACAGCATGTTGATCTCACCACGCAATATACAACCGGCATTTGCATGTTGCTATAGTTGCATCACAGCCCTTCTTCACAACCGTCCGCTGTAGAGTGAAATCAACATCGCTTTTTGCGACGATTTGTTATCGGATATGTTTCATGTGATGAGTTCTATCATAACAACACATGAAGAAATGTCTTATTTCTCTGATGTCGAATCATCTGTATGCTCCACAATCTATCGGTTCTAATATTTCCACTCCAAGTCTCAGATACCTGCTCACCTTCTCCAGGGGTGCACAAAGGCAAGGTACAAATGGAGAGCAGTGGTTGACTCACTGTGTACTCTTGGACTGTTTCCATCAGGGCCAAAGCCATAGCATTATTGGCCCTGATCAGTATGGAAGAGGCCATCTCAAGCTAATCATGTTCCTCACTTGGATGGGGTCTTTTACTTGCCCTTGCAAAGGCACAAGGTACAAGGCAGTCCCATGCGACCAACGTGAACAGCCAGGGATGATTTGGTCCAGGCTGGATTCAAACCCCTTTTTCCCCCGGAATCTGCCACTTGCTAAGCGGACGTGACTAACCACTGGGCTATCAGGGCCCATATTCATAAAACCTTGCTAGGCCAAATTACCTGCAAGGTACCCAGTTTGTGTACAATGTAGCAAACAACTAAGCTAGCAAGGTTTTATGAATATGGGCCCTGGGCTCCTCAAACAGTGGTTATGGCTTGGTTGGAATTGTGCCCAAGAGGCGATGGCTTCATATCATCATTGTGTATTCTCACCAGTCTGAAAGGATGAACTGAATGACTCCTCGAGTCCACAGAAAGGTTTCCGGAGAGACAGGGGTAGTAGAAATGTGGCAAATCCAGGGAGTGGATCCAGGGGGCCCCGCCTTTTGGCCAACAAATGTGTAAAATTTACCGTCAAATTCTAAAATTTGGAGCAAATCATTCAAATTCACTGCAGATTTCAATGTTTCTAGCACAGTGTGCCCCCTCTTTTCCGAAATCGTGGATCCGCCCCTGCAAATGTGCCCACTAAGAGTTCAAATACTGTGGCCCACTCGCTGTCAACACAGAACCATCATAGCCAAGACACAACACAAACTCTTCGAGCCATTCTTAAATTAACATTTCTAATATCTGAGATCATCAAACATGCCTTCATCATCCCCCGGCCCTTCAGGCTCTGATTATCATGAGAAAGATTAAGCTTAATGTCACGTTTATATCAGCGAGTCAGATCTTTGGCATTTTAACCCGGATGGCCACACCTTTCCTCCAAATCTGACTTTTGAATAAAAGAAACAGTTCGTCAGTTTACATGTACACACAGGACAAGAAACTGATCGAAGTATCAAAGGGTTTTTGAATGCAACAAGGCATCGGGGAAGCTGGTACAGCTTGTATAAGATGTCAGCCATCTCTTCATCACGATGTCTGAGACTGGTGGCCACTGAGACGCGTTGATCAGATGCATCAGCCGCCATGTTAGTGACATACCGCCAGTCACAACGACGGCGTAGAGAGCCGACGAGAAAGCGGCCATAATGGCAGAGTAGATATCAGACTAACGACATTGATCCG
>NMRB01002502.1:74747-87994 GCA_002633025.1 Notospermus geniculatus | reverse complement strand
CCCCCCCCCCCCCACACACACTGAGGTACCCTCCACTGCGTCTGTGTCTGTCTCCCAGTGATTACACGACAATATTTCATCACTTTGGACCTAACGGCCTCATTAACCACAAATCTAATTCATTCACATGCCTCTGAGCGACGCCCGACAGCGACGGCGAAATTTGCCCGGCCATTTCTTCAGCCTTTGTGATCAGAAACACGCTGAAATCAAATTGGTGGGATTCATCTTCCTTATTATTTCCCAATAAACACCCCGTCAGGCAGTCTCATAGTTTTGTCAATAGCCAATACACTATGAAGTCCTAGTTGAGAAATTCTACTCACCGGAGTCATTTTCAATGCTAGCGCGGCTCCCCGACACGCGGAGATTTGGAACATGTTTCAGCGCAGCCATTGGGACAAGTCCCTCACACTGGCCACCATCAGCAGAAAACGTTCGCACAAGGCACCATTCGACGGAATCACGGGAGCCGGAGTCGATGATCTCGACCTGTTGGCCGCGTTGTACGGTCAGCTCCTGGGAACTGGCGGCGATGAAGTCCTCAACGGCTATAGTGACGTCAGAGTACGCCTGGAAGATAGAACAAAGAATTTTGTTTAATTCATCGAAATTATTTCGCGAGTCCAGCAGACAGCATCCTCTGTCCAAGTTTTCTCGCATCCTATGGTACTGATTGAAAGATATTGAAAAATATTTGAAGAAATATTGTTTCTAAGAACCATCTGAAGAAAATTTCTTCAAATTTTTTTTTCAAATCATTTCCATGGCTTCTAGAAAACATCAACAGAAGATACCGTCTGCTCAAAAATTTCAACAGAAGATACTGTCTGCTCAAACCCGGTGGTGAAGGAATTAAAATAGGGCCTGCAAATACGCCTGCAAGATAAAACAAGAAATTTTTCACTCATGTCATCTATTCCTGGGGTCCAGCAGACGGCATCTTCTGTCAAAGTTTTCTCACATCCCATGGTATTGATTGAAAAATATTTGTAGAAAGGTTGTTCCTATCAACCATCTGAAGAATGTTTCTTCAAATTTTTTCCAATTCATTCCCATTATAGAAAACTTCAACAGAAGATACTGTCTGCTCAAACCTGGGGGCTGGAGGAACTACATGTAAAATACGGAATATTTCAGTTGAAAGTCCTTCCAAGATGAAAATCTGCAAAACTGGAAAGAATGGAAACGGAATGCTACACTTAAGACCAAAGTTGAGATGAAGTCCCACAAGAACCTGGAGTGTAGCATTTCATAATTTCTCGTTCCCATGGTGATTGAGGCATTTTATCATCCCACTTGGGATGCAGGAAAGAAGAGAGGTGACATCCTTGATTCTGACCTACCGGTAATGTTTCCTGATTTGGTGCATCACGGATATTGATGGGTAATAAACGGCTACTGTGACAAGTCAATTTCTTTATCTAGGGACAACAGAAGGTGATGGTTGACCCACAGGTGAGACATGAGGGTCTATTTGTATTTGTATTTGTAGAAGACTTTTCCGTCAAGGCCGAAGCCATAGCATTATTGGTCTTCGTAAGTATGGAAGAGGCCATCTTATATAAGCTACAGTTTGTTGCACAATTGACCTACCTTAATCCGCGTACCTTCCGCGTACGTCATGCAGAAGGTACGCTTGAGTTCATTACGTATGGTACGGGTGCATGACGTCTCTCTACTGCGTGACGTCTGCGCACCACGGGCGAATGACGTTTTAATAGGTCTTCACTGTGTGCCTTCCATGACAGCGCACCACGACGAGGACGGTAGGCACGTGATGCTGCATGTGGTACGCGGATGGTGCGTGGAAGGGAGGTCAATTGTGCAACATACTGTACTCATGTTCCTCACCGGGATGGGGTCTTTTACTTGCCCTTGCAAAGGCACAAGGTACAAGGCACCACGGCTTACTGTCCCATGCGACGGACATGCACAGCCAGGGATGATTAATCCCATATGGCCCAGGCTGGATTTGAACCAGGACCTGCCACTTGCTTAGTGGACCTGATAACCACTAGGCCTTATTACAGCTCCACACCACTGGTCATCAGTTTACTCAACTATTATCACTGCTGTCCACTACTATTGTCAACCTGCAGAGACGTACATTTCAGCTATTGTTGTAAGCCATTAACCCTTTCCTCGTTTGCAACAAGCACCTACTTTTGCTAGAGCGCATCACATTTAGAGGTGGTGGACTTCATTTCTTGCACTGCACCATCTGGCAGGTCCAAACCCCTTTTTTGAACCGCCACAAGCTCCGAAATAATCTACATGTAACATTTCCTTCTGACCATCCAACCCTAACCCCCTCCCCCTCCCATGAATACGAATGCTCCCAAACCCTTCACGCCTACATAATTGACTAGGTTAGCTAATCAACACACTTTCATCCCTTTATCTTCACAACAACTTACAGAAGAAACAGGTTACCACGGTAACAGGACCATTGTCACTTTCACAACTTTTGAGTGAGGAGGCGGTTGCTACGTGAAGCTCCTCATCAGATGGTGTAATCGACGAGAGTGTTTGCCAATTTTTCTGCTCATCTTGGTGATGATAATACGTGATATGATTATCCATGTTGAGAAGACAGTGAGACAAATTCAGGATTATGCTGGGCTGTCAAGCCAGGCGTATGTCGCACTTGCGACTGGAAGCAACTGATTTGATCAGTCGCTGGTGATGTACGCGCTGCGCGCACATTGCAAGTTCAGCAACTCAGTAGAACTAGGAGGATCCAATCAGTCGTCATGTCCAGACCAAGTACATGTACATCGCACTTGTAACTGGCATCAACTCGGGTAACATAAGGGAGGGGGGACTCGATGAGACTCGTTTTTTTCCACCAGGGCCAAAGCCATAGCAGTATTGGCCCTGGTAAGTTCGGAAGAGGCCATCTCAAGCTACCCATGTTCCTCGCTTGGATGGGGTCTTTTACTTGCCCTTGCAAAGGTACAAGGTACAAGGTACCATGGCTTACTGTCCCATGCAACAGACTGAAGAGCCAGGGTGACTAATCCCATATGGCCCGGGCTGGATTCGAACCCGGGTCCTGCCACTTGGTAAACGAACGTGATAACCACTAGGCTATCGAGGCTCCTACAACACCTGTCATGACAGTGATTACAAGTACAGAATGCGGCAGACAACCCTCCAAGTGGCATGCGACTTTTCAACCTTGTCTCAAAAATTGCTTTAAATCTGACATCAGAAAAAGCTCTCAAACATTCCCCGTCAACCATCCCCCATGTGATTGGCCTGGTGACACTCCTGGAGTATTTATAATCACGGCCTTTCATTATCGGGATAATGACAGACAAATTCCTCGTCCGATTAACGACAGAGAAGGTAACAAGGCCTTGACGATGATCTGTCCCAACCTATCCTGACACGGTCATTGTACATGCCAACTATGGATAATGTACAGGCAGGTGTGTTCACGTTAGGATGAGAGTCGACGCCGTGCGTGGGCAGAGATCAATACCATATAGACAAACATTGCCATCTTATCTGACACTGACATTCAGAATTCGATATCGCCGATACCTAGCAGAATGGGAATTCTTCTCTCAATATTAGCATCAGTTTTAGGACCTTAAAACAAATCACAGAAATCTATTTCGGCAGGCGATAAAATGTTCTAAGACAATCAGTTTGTGGCATGCTTTGTACGTCTAACAAGCTTGTCACTGTTGTTTTGGTATGAAACTGACATGCACTCCAAAAGCTGGCAGTACACGCACAAATCCGTGTCTGTGAAGTCATATCCTAAAGCAGGTAGCACACACACAAATCCGTGTCTGCGAAATCACCTCACTGACATGTGCTCCTAAAGCAGGTAGCACACACACAAATCCATGTCTGTGAAATCACCTCACTGACATGTGCTCCTAAAGCAGGTAGCACACATACAAATCCATGTCTGTCAAATCACCTCACTGGCATGTGCTCCTAAAGCAGGTAGCACATATACAAATCCATGTCTGTGAAATCACCTCACTGGCATGTGCTCCTAAAGCATCCATGTCTGTGAAATCACCTCACTGACATGTGCTCCTAAAGCAGGTAGCACAAATACAACTCCATGTCTAGCGAGATTGGGAAACAGATGTGGATTTAGGGGTGCACCTGTGCATGCCCCCTTATTCCACAAAAATATGCTTTTTACCATGATTTTGAGCACGGTTCAGTTGAAATTCAACCAGTCTAAACAGCTAGAGCTAGTCTGGCACGTTACCTGGGCGAAGTGCGCATGAGTCTACTTCTTGACCTTGACCTTTACATCATTGCCACAAAACCTCCATGGCAACCGTCGCATTTTTGCAGGTGATTGGGTGGGCTTGGCCCAGATTTGGCTCGGTTGATTTTCTAGTGCAAACAGGCCTATCCCGCTTGACTTCAAAGCGGGCTCGATCCGGGTTGAGCTCAGCACGCTTTAACCGGTCTAGTATAAAAGGGGCTATAAAGTCTAAGCTCACAGACGTGGTTCACAGATGTTCCCACTGAGATTTCAACGTGTATGCTCTCAGCATTTTCTTTGCCCGTTGGAAATCAGACACTTCCCACTTAACATGCAATACAAAGATGAGCATCACTCGGTGGTCAGTCATCCACGGAAATAACCAACCCACGTGCAGAGATCACAAAACCGCGTTTTATTTCAGCGATGTACGATTCTTTTGCCAGCCTCAAATATTATTATCGCCAATCTGAACTGATGGCCAGGAGGCAGATAATGAAGGAAATACCAGAGTTCATCCCTAGTCTACTTTATACAAACAACATAAATGTAAACACTGAGAATTGTATATGATCATACAGACAGAGTTCTGTCCAAGTTAGGTTGGTATGGACTTCAGTTCGGCATAGATCTTGTACATGAACATATAGACAGAGTTTTGTCCAAGTTAGGATGGTATGGACTTCTGTTTGGCGACAATTGCTGTGTAGTGCTCGGAAACATTTGTAATAACATGGATTATACCACGTACTGATTCAGGATGATAGCCAATAGACGCTTCTTAGCATGACAGGGATTCATCACCCGACGTCACAGGTTGGAAACGCCAGCACCTGTGTGTCACCTCTGGAGGGCTAGGGTTCAACTTCTGGACGGCCCCATTCATGCAACAAACAGGGTAAAGACAATCTGACAGCCCTTGTTGATCATTCAGCGACTTCAAACGGGTTTTCCTAGACTGCCACACATATGGTTATGGCTGAAATTCGAAAGAGTCTGACACACATCGCAGCCTGCTTTGACGTCATCGGACCCAAAAAAGCTCCACGAAACACCAGAATGTGCCAGGCCCTGTGGGACAGCATAAGAACCAAACCAATTCACAACCACAAACAAATTTACAACGCTAAATGAAGTTATCAGTGAGAACAGGGCATCCCGTGGGACACGGCAGTAACTGGCCTCAAACTGCAGTCACCTGACCTCTGACCTCTGTTAATCTGATTACGATTGGCTACCGAGGGTCCCATAAGGCGTGTACGGCGATTATCGCCAGTGTCGAGAAAACATCCGATGAATAAACGATGCCGTGGACAACCTGGCATTTGGGATGATACACTGAGACTAATGAGGGGAAAAGTTTGGCATTTACATGTACACCAGGAGGACAAGTGGTGGATACAAATATCAAACAGTGCTGATCACACACTGCAGGGCTTGAAAACTACCTGTTATGTTAGGCTGCTCTTACATAGAATCTCATTTCTCACTCTTTGTTTTTGATTTGGCATGAATCATCGGTAACGTGAAGACTGAACATTGCATTCTCCATTTAAAGATAATGTATCACAGGTATTTTCACTGGCCATGAAAATCATTGTTTATTTACATTTTGTTTGTTTTTAGGAAGCCATAGACAAAGTCACGCACCAACTTCATCACAAAGATGACCTTGAACTTAATATGTCGACCTTGACCTTTGCACCAAACATCAAAAGATCAACCTCCATATGTGACCCGGCACGACAAAATGAGTCGGAATGCGCACATAAGAAGACCCAACATGTCCAAGGTGACCCCAACGGTTCGCTGATTTCAGGATTGTCTGCCCATTGTGAAATTTGACTTGGTCGATTTCTGTGGTTGCTGTCTGGTTCCACCTTCGGTCTTGTTCTGTGCGACTTCCGACTCATTTTGCTGTGCCGGGTCACATATAGTGAAGCCATACACAAAGTCAGTAAGATGAGTCAGTAAACACCAAGTTGACCTTGAAAATGACCTTGAACTTGCAATGACCTTGACCTTTCCAAACATCAAAATATCAGCCTCCATAGCGAAGCAATACAGAAAGTCAGGTAATCTGAGTCAGTAAGCACCAACTTCATCACAAAATGACCTTGAACTTTAAACAACGACCTTGACCTTTCTACAAACATCAATACAACAGCCTCCATGAGTAAAACAATACACAAAGTCGGGTTATCTGATTCAGTATAGCACCAACTTCCTCACACAGACGACCTTGAACCTCACAACGACCTTGACATTTGCAAACATCAAAATATCAGCCTCCATTAGTGAAGCCATACACAAAGTGAATTAATTGCCGAGTGCCTCCTAGACTAATTAGAATAAGTGGATACCATATCAAAAGGGACATGTCATTAAGTGAGCTCTGGGAACAGTTTAAATTGCCTGGTTTTAGACGAGTTTAAGCGAGACTTTTGGTTTTAAATATATCTCATCATCCACTTGTTGCTTAACTCATCTGAGTGTTGGGCTGTCACTGGGGAATGGATGCATTAACACAATCTGTAAGGTTATTGATTAGTCTAGCTCTTTAGGAAACTCCACACCGGCTAACTTTTGGAGCAGTTCATATATTTTGTATTTGTATGTTTCCATCAGGGCTGAAGCCTAATACGTAACTTTGTATATGCTTATTGTATTGTATTTCATTTTTCTGTCAGGGCCGACGCTAAATCCCAAATTGACGTAAACGGGAAAGATCTGCGCACTTCCGCCGAAATAGCAACAAGAACCTCAGTCTGAAACTGAAGGACGTGACGCAGAGAACCCCACGACAGTGACTTGGACGACGTTACGTCAGAGTCGACCATTGCTGAATCACGGATTGCGTCACGTCAGCTGGTTTCAGATCGAGGTTCTTGTTGCTATTTTGGCGGAAGTGCGCAGAACTTGGAATTTGGGATTTGTCTATAGCATTATTGGCCCTGGTAAGTACGGAGGAGGCCATCACAAGCTACTCATGTTCCTCACTTGGACGGGGTATTTTACTTGCCCTTGCAAAGACACAAAGTACAAGGCACCATGGTACTGTCCCTTGCGACGGACGTGAAGAGCCGGGAATGAAATCCCATATGGCTCAGGCTGGATTCGAACCCGGGACCCGCCGCTTGCTAAGCTGACGTGATAACCACTAAGCTATCAGGCTCCTCTTATCCTACCCCCTTGACATCACAGCATGTTCGCAAGCTGTGATTATCAGAGGATCATATCCGGTGAGTTTTTCCTGAACACGATAAGTCAGGTCGTGATGCTGGATCAGCCACAACCATTTCCGGTGACGGTCTCATGCTGCATTCTGATCACACACGATGATGACAGGAGAGTTTTTTGGTGATATATCATACAACTTAACCCTACAAGGAGAGAGAGTGCTCCCAGGATATGACATCAACACAATTAATGATGGCCGCTCTGGCAGCCATCTTTGTATTACACCAACATGAACAACAAAAAGATGGCTGCTCTGGCAGCCAAGATGGCTGCTCTGGCGGCCATCTTTCTATTTCTGGTGGCAGCCAAAAGACATCTTTTGGCTCATTAGCCATAGATAGACACCAACGTGAACAACGAAAAGATGGCTGCTCTGGCGGCCATCTTTCTATTTCTGGTGGCAGCCGAAAGGCATCTTTTGGCTCATTAGCCATAGAGAGACACCAACGTGAACAACACAAAGATGGCTGCTCTGGCGGCCATCTTTCTATTTCTGGTGGCAGCTGAAAGGCCTTAATACAACACATTAGCCACAGATAGACACCAACATGAGCAACACAAAAATGGCTGCTCTGGCAGCCATCTTTGTATTCCTGGTAGCAGCTGAATGTGTGGCATCACTTGGCCATCAAACCAACTGAGTCAATATCAGAGCTTGAGTCTGTGTCTCTGTTCGCCACCCAGCCAACAGCCCCTTCTGTCAGGAGCAGCTCAGTGACATGCTAAAGGGCACATCATGTTAAGAGCCTTCTCAGTAAATGTGGATTATCTCCAAGGCAGGTCAGTCTATCCCAGACCTGTAGCTGACGGCTTTACCGATCACTTTTTATAGAGGGTCACGTACATTCACCAGACAAGTGGACGGCGGGGTTTAAGTGGTGTATATGGACGTGCCTTGGGTCCCTGAGGTCCCGACTCCCTTCAAAGGAGTACTTTATCAACCATAGGCTATTATGGGCCATATGTGACCGGATCTAGCAAAAGTATGTGCTTGTCGCAACTGAGGAAAGAGTGAACAGCCTTACAACACAATAGCTGAAATGTACACCTCTGCAGGTTTACAATAGTAGTGGACAGCAGTGACAAAAGTGAGGTTTCACAAGCGCCCGGTTAGGCCCTACAACGACGTTTATCTATTGGGTGGGTGTACCCAAACAATAGATAAAGGTTGTCGTATGGCCTAACCGGGCGCTTGCGAAACCTTGCTAATAGTTGACTAACTGATGACCAGTGATGATCACTTGTTAAAAGGGTCTGTTTTTGGTGGAGCAGGTCACATATGAACTACCGCCAACGCCAAGTTGTTCACGTGACCAGGTCCGGCAAAAGCAGTCATCGTTGCAGGTGATCATCACTGATCAACGGACGACGACAGACAACGGACACTGCGTGATGACTATAGCTCACAGGTGAGCTAAAAATATACAGTAACATTTGTGAGGTAAAAAGCCCACACAAAATGAACAGCTCATAGAGTTAAACGTGCAATCTACAATGTAATATCAATCATTACCAATAGATTACCATATAGTAATGCCCAGGGCTAATCTAAATTGCTTGGTTTGTTCCTCAAGGCATTGGCAATAGGACTGACTTCACTCAAGCGATTAACTCTTGGAGTTTGTCTGGGAGTGGGAATAGACGATTCTCGAATTTGCCGATGTGCGGACTTCCACCGAAATCGCAACCACAACCTCGATCTGAAACCAGCTGACGTGATGCAATCCATGAATCCATGATTCTGCAATGGTCGAGTCTGACGCAACGTCGTCGAAGTCACTGTCGTGGGGTTCTCTGCGTCACGTCATTCAGTTTCAGACCGAGGTTATGGTTGCGATTTCGGCGGAAGTGTGCAGATCTTTCTCGTTTACGTCATTTTGAGAATTGTCTATTCCACATCAAATTGTTACTTGGCAAATAGCTCAAGCAACAGAGACACTATCTCCCCACAGCAGGGGTTTATATCCTGAGAACATCAGGGATTCTTACGGGCAGGTAGCTCATTGGATTCACAACTAACGACCTCAAACAATCAAAATGCAGGAAAAATGCCCATCGCCGGCAGCCGACAAAGGTTAGAGGTTATTCTCACCGAATATGATTAGATCAATTTACCATTAGGCGATGGAGGAGATGCATTCTATCGTTGGTCATGCTGGAGGCAGGAAACTAATGGGTGAATCTGGCATGGTCCTTTTGGCAGGGCAGAAATCGTAACTGTGGAAATCTATGCCAGACAAACCAGAGAGTGCAAAGAGAGCCATCATCGGACCACAGGTTCTTGTGGTTCGATACTATACTGGGGGACCACCGGTCCTGACACACTTCACTGAGAATGTATAGAAAAACAAAAGGTATGACACTTCGCAAACTAGCACCCCGACCTCGCCACTTCAAACCGCCGTCAAATCTTTATTTCCNCCTCTTCCAATATCAGGGCCAATAATGCTTGGCTTCGGCCCCGATGGAAAAACCCAATACAAGAACCACTGAAGTCTGTGATCCATGGATGAAACAGGAAGATTCAAACACCATCGGCAAAATTTGCAGCATCCAATGAGTCAATCAACAAACATGTAACCGATAAACACGGCTTCGTATCGCAACCATCGCCCAATAATGATGATTGTATACGCCACCGTAACATTAGCACTCCAAAACCCTGATATATAAATCACCACATCCAGTGGTTAGCTAATATTAGCATAGCAGTCGCTATCAGGTCATATTGGGTTGGTCGGTGTCCAGATACCGTGGATTTGTGGCACAGTGACACTATCGGATCTGGTATCATATCCGTATGATAAGCATGAGCTCCGAATCAATTTCATGGTTGACATTGTGGGCGGGCGGTGACACTGATAGTGGAGGTAAGGTCCCATAAGGGACATGTCCCTGTGAGGACAATGAACTCCCAGTCCTGAATCGCTCTGTCAGTGACTGGCAATATATAAAGCCTAACGTACATCACACTTGCGACTGGAGACAACTACATGTAGTCACCACTGAGCTACCTGGCGACTGGGAGGATCTAGCTGGAACTGAAGGCGACTGATCAGTCGCGAGAAATAGTTGATGTACGCACCCTTGCGACTCGCTGGAAATGAGAATTTGCCAGTCGTTGCGAGTTGCACATATTCAACTTTCTAATAACTAGTTGTACCCAGTTTTGTTCAGTCGCTGCGATGTACGCGGGCTTGCGACTGATCAGTGCCAGTTTTCTGAACAAAACCTAGTCTCGTCGAGTCTCAACGCCCCGGATGTTACCTGAGTTGCTGCCAGTCGCAAGTGCGATGTACGTGGTCAGGACATGACGACTGATTGGATCCTCCCAGTTTTACTGAGTTACTGAATTTGCGATGTGTGCGCAGTGCATACATCACCAGCGACTGATCAGATCAGTTACTTCAATTCACAAGTGCGATGTACGCCTGGCTTAAAAGCCTAGCGTACATCGCACTTGTGACTGGAATATAAAAATGTTGCCCTCAATGTCGGGTGACATACCGAATGTCCCCCCGCTGGGATGATATGTCTCCCGAGGCTTTGCAAGGGAGACATATCATCCCAAAGGGGGGACATGAGGTATGTCACCCGACATTGAGGGCAACATTTTTTATCTCGTACTGAAAGTCTAGTTCATGAGTTGATTGAAAACGACTTTCTTTTATGAAAAATTCAAATCAATGCCAAATTAAGGACAAGAAATGACGTGACGTAATGCATCCACAGTGTACTCCAGTGAAATGACGCGACACGACGTCACATGCTGAGTGTTGAATTCCACTTGACTGTGTCGTGTGTGTTCAATGCAAGACCCAACTGGCCCCGGCCTAGAGTTTGGGACGTTTTGAGTTAACCATTTTGCATCAGGGCAACTGCTTACTTCCAAGAAATGAGAATGTGAGTGGTATTTTTCCGTTTGAAGAGACTGCATTTGTTCTATGGCCGTTCGAACTTGCGAACCGAGAGAGTGAAAAAAGCGGCGGCCATTACGTAGCCATGGTAGCGGGTAACATATCGCGATATGACCGCCCGCGGGGGGACATATCGAATTGACACAAGGTCACATGACGTAAATGAGCCAATCACGTTCACGGAATTTTACTTGAGGTACGAGATACAACTGATGTGGACCCATGTTCCTGAAGCCGTCATAAGGTTAACGATGTCGTTACGCTATGCATTTTCCCAGTTTTAACGACATCGTTAACCTAACAATGGCTTCGGGAACATGGCTCCTGATCAGTCGCTGGCGATGTACGCGTTGTGCGGAGAGCGCAAATTCAGGAACTTGGAAAAACTGGGAGCATCTCTTTTTTTAAAATTCACATTCAATACACTGATACTTTCTATTGATTCCTGAAGTCTTGAGTGTGCATGACCATAAATTGCTCATATCAGCGCATGTATCAAACATGGTTGTGTGTACCGGTATTGATATGTCATATTATATGCAACTAATTAAAATGTTCGTTTGATAAGTTGTGTTAACGAGGCAATCAATCGGTGCCCTCAAAAGGTCACATCATCTGATACCCACTGGCTCTGGGTTAATGATCACTGTCATGTATTAAATTCTGTCTCTAAAGTTCAGGTAGAGACATTCTGATATGTAATATGAATTAGTTGATCCAGGGCTGAGTTTGATCAGCCTGTTGAATTTGAGCCTTGATGGTGATCGAACCCTTCGTAGGACTCATCCCCTGGAATTTGGGCTCATCCCCTGGAGTTTGAGCTCGTCCCCTGGAGTTTGGTCTCATCCCCTGGACTAATCTCCCTGGAGTTTGGGCTCCCCTGGAGTTTGGTCTCGTCCCCTGGAGTTTGGTCTCGTCCCCTGGAGTTTGGTCTCGTCCCCTGGAGCTTCTCGTCCCCTGGAGTTTGGACTGGTCCCCTGGAATTTGGGCTCGTCCCCTGGAATTTGGATTCATCCCCTGGAGTTTGGTCTCATCTCCTGGAGTTTGGTCTCATCCCCTGGACTTTGGTCTCATCCCCTGGAGTTTGGTCTCATCCCCTGGAGTTTGGTCTCATCCCCTGGAATTTGGACTCATCCCCTGGAAATCAGACTCATCTCTGGAAATCAGACTCATCCCCTGGAGTTTGGGCTCATACCCTGAAATTTGGACTCGCCACCTGGAGTTTGGACTCGCCCCCCTGGAAATTGGACTCATCCCCTGGAGTTTGGATTCGTCCCAGCTCACAAATTAGCTATGCGACTAAAGAAAGCCGACGGGAGCTCAGCACGGTACATCCCAACTAGAATCTCGGCAACATAATGGCTGAAAGTGTTACTAAGTCTTCTTATTGATGGGTTCAACATCAAAGACTTTTGAACAGATAGTAAAACAAAGCGACGATTAATCAGCGAAAAGGTGCAGCGCAAATTTTTCGAAATTTTCTTCTTATCTTCTTTGTCGTGAACTTTCTCCGCTTTGTGTAGCGCCCACTGACGATGAAGTCAGGATGGGCTCTAGGTTTATTGCTTTCTTGTAGAGGCTGTTATTTTGCCGACAAAAGAAACGTTTCTGCGTTCGGGATGCGTTATATACGCAGATCTTAACGCTGTGTTACCGCTAAAGGTCTGGGAAAAGGTCCTGTGTACATATGACTTGTTAGTAAACATTGACTCACCCTCTCTCTCTCTGCGGATGTTTGCTAAGGTCATTGGCGATGGTTGTGTTGATTCTAATAAAGTGTTGCCACGATGAGACTAAGATCAATATGGTGTCCTCACATGTGCTGATCTTGGGGGGGGGGGGGG
>NMRB01002502.1:57872-74741 GCA_002633025.1 Notospermus geniculatus | reverse complement strand
GGGGGGGGGGGTCTTCTTTGAAACTGACTGTGAAAGTTTTGAGTTTCGACAAGCTTATTTTGAGCATTGAATTTTTCCATCAGGGCTGAAGCCAAAGCATTGGCCCTGGTACGGAAGAGGTCATCACAAGCTACTCATGTTCCTCACTTGGATGGGGTCTTTTACTTGCCCTTGCTAAGACCCAAGGTACAAGGCACCGCAGCTGATCCAATGCGACAGACTGAAGAGCAAGGGATGATTAATCCCTTCCTCGGTTGCGACAAGCGCGTACTTTTGGTAGAGTGGGTCACATTTGTCTGTGGTGGACCGCATACCCTCAGTCGGACTTGGTCCTCACTTCATTCTTTCTGACCAGAAGCAACTTGACAGCGAATCACACCGACTGGGAACTACTTGTTTGTGGCACTATAGAGGCTATGCACGTGACGTCATCAGCGAGGTGACGCCATGTTGGATGGAACGTTGTGACATGCTGACGCAGTGCATCTGACCACGTGCTCCATCCATTTTCCATCCAACACGTGGCGTCATACCCACTGACGACGTCATTTGATGACGTCAGTGCATAGCCTCTATATCATTGTCCTCCTTCAGAGTATAAAAGTGTAAAATTTTCAATCAGTCCCGATGATCACAATCTGTTCCAACATCTCCTACCTTTATAAAATCAATTATCCACACTGTATCGTGTAGAGACTCAATGAACGAACAATAAGGGCCGTGTAGAATTAGTACAGAGATGTGCTAAGCCTAGGATCAAGCGGTCTATAGGCCCGTTGCTTAGGAACGCGAGGAAACTTATGCATATTAGCTGCAGGGGATGACAGGTCGTATTCACAAGATAAATGAAAGTTATTCATTATGTCTTCTGCGTGATTAGGCCAATGGTGTCACTGCATGGAACTTGATGAGATTCGTTCGGTATCATGGTGCTTTTGGGGGGGGGGGTCTGATAAGTATTGGATGGCGTCCTTGTCCTTGCAAAGTCACAAGGTACAAGGCACCGCAGTAACCTACGGTGCTTTGGGACAGGCGTGAAGAGCCGGGAATGTAATCCCATACAGTACAGGTCACAATTGACATCCCTAAATTCGCGTAAGTTATGCAACAACTCACGAGCTAAGTTACACGTAACTTACAAGGTGAGTTACACGGTAAGTTACGCGAATTTCGCTAGCTACGCAGTGATTTACGAGGTGAGTTACGCGATTTTGGCGAGTTACGCAGTGAGTTACGCAAAACCAAAGCCGTAAGTTACGAGTAACTTACGCGAAGCCGTAGGGATGTCAATTGTGACCTGTACTGTATGGTCCGGGCTGGATTCCAACCTGGGACCTGCGGCTTGCTGATCGGACGTGATAACCACTAGATTATCAGGACCCTCATCAACAGAGTACACCAAGCATGTAGAACGTATGACTGGGCTATTGCTAGGTCCACTGATGATGACCAATCAACACCATGAGCCACTAAAAACCAATTCTGATCGCCAATAAATATCAATTACTGTCAAATGGTTTATTTACAACAGTTTTGTTCACTGGAAGCTAATTACAAAACCACCGTCCACAATGAGGCGACATGGTCATAAATGAAACACTGTCGATGGTCTCATAGGAGAGAAGATAGTGATTGATGGACCAATGTGTTTCAGTTGGTTGATAGAGCCTGTGGAGTGGGTCACTGCAACGTCATTCTGACTGGCAGTCAACCATGCTGACGTCGACAACAAGTGCATCATGTGTAGACTGAATCATGTAAGTCACATATACTCCACTTGCGCCGACAAAAAAGTGCGCCACGCGTCAATCACATCATAATTGAAGTCACGCAAACTTGACTTGGGCCAAGGCAAATTTTTTGTATTTTTTAATTAGATTTTTCCATCAGGGCCGAAGCCATAGCATTATTGGCCCTGGTAAGTACGGAAGAAGCCATCTCAAGCTACTCATGTTCCTCACTTGGATGGGGTCCTTTTCTTGCCCTTGCGAAGGCACAAGGTACAAGGCACCACGGCTTACTGTCAAGGCAAATGTCAGCACCACGAGGGTAAATGACGTCGACGTCAATTTGCCCGTCAAGATGGCCGATTTTTCTGTGATGACGTCATCGGCACGAGCTCAGTAGGTGAGAACAACCCACAATCTCATCCCTTTAGGAATTAGTATAGTGATTATCGCTATGTATATTTAGAAATGACCTTTTATATGGCATAAAACTTGTATGCCTAGACAGTGTCAGTAATGATTCGGTAATGAAAATCAAGTACTGTTTACTCCAATAGGAGCTGTCAGCGAGTTGACCACTAGGTGTCACTAGGGCCCAATTCAATGCATCTAGCGGACCCAGTCATTATCGATCGAGCAGCGATCATAATAGATTTCCTGTACATTAGGTCCGCTAAGACTGTGCTGCCATCTGTTAGCAATATGCGCGGCTGACTGCTCCTATTAACTGGGACTTGGCTGAGCTGATACCAGGCCAGCCACTTGCCGCCAGGATACGTTTAAAACTGAGCAAGTATTAAAGGACCACGGAATTGCCACTTTTTCTCGACAGATGGCGCCACTGCAGCACCACTCTCCAACCCAGCGACTAACTACGTTGTCGGCGAATTGACCCGATTTACTACGTACATTTTGTTATGCATTTTTATAGTTCGTTTTACTGCCACTAGGTGGTTCCCTCTACATCGGCAGTCAGATAACACATTAGAGATCTAATATCATGCTCCTTTAAATTTTTCAGTCAGGGCCGAAGCCATAGCATTATTGGCCCTGGTAAGCACGGAAGAGGCCATCTCAAGCTACTCATGTTCCTCACTTGGACGGGGTCTTATTTGCCCTTGCAAAGGCACAAGGTACAAGGCACCATGGCTTACTACTGTCCCAATGCGACAGATGTGAAGAGCCAGGGATGATTTATCCCATATGGCCCAGGTTGGATTCGAACCTGTGTCCTGCCACTTGCTAAGCGGACGTGATAACCACTCGGCTATCAAGCTCCTCCACTGAGCAAGTGGCAGAGGGAGTTCAGATCAGCCATCTCCGCCTGACTCAAACTCCTGATGCCCCAAACTAATTGAACTGTTTTCAACATTTTTTGGGAAGCAAGTGGCAGGGGGAATTCTGGAGCCGGCAGATCGCCATCACCGCCTGATCAAACCCCTGATGCCCCAAACTAATTGAACTGTTTTCAACTTTTTTTTAGTACGATCATGCCGGGATCGATTTTTCATCATCAGGAGTTGATTGGGATCACATCTGACATGGGAACCATCCCATTAAGTTGTCTATTGATCCATGATTGCAGTGGGTGGGGTACAGTGAACCTCACTGTTCCAAGTCCAGAGGACTGGGATGTCAGAATGGAGAAGTGGAAACACAGGTACCGGCTCCACCTCTTGAGGATCCAGGTGTGAACCTCAGTTTAGCTGAGGTTTGAACCTCAGTTTAATGGAGCCACGGTTTAGTGGTTCGGGCCTCCGACTAGCGGTCAGAGGGTCCAGGGTTCGAATCCCACTGGCCGTGAGACTTTGGGCAAGTCTCTGTGCCTCACTGGCCTCTCTCCACCCAGGTGTATAAATGGGTACCGGTCGGAAATGCTGGATTGTAGCGCTGAATGAGCAGTTCATCTGAGTTCTACTGAAAGGTTTCAGGATAGACTGGGGTTGAAGTGTAAAGTCAGATGACACCTCTACCATTGTTGATATCAGACTATAAACCTAAACTTTTAACATTTTAACTTTTAGAAGCCCAGTGAAACCGACTGGGATGTACATAAAGCAAGCAGTCAAGCAGTCATACGGCTGCAAGCAGTCATGGGTGTTTGTCTGTCTGCCAAAATATGGGCCTAGTAATGCACAAACTGTTAATGTCGTCTAAACCAGTGTACCCAGGTTACGGAGTTAGGATGGTTAGTGTTGACGGTTAGGGTCAGGACTAGGTTTGGGATTAGGGTAGGGGTCAGTGACAATGGCTGAGGGTCAGGGTTGGGGTTAGGGTTAGAGACGTGGGCTAGGAATCAGTGTGTAGGATCAGGACTGGACGACATTCACCCATTCAGCCCTAGTAATAGTATATTTCAGCATCATCAGACCAGTCTGGAGTTATGATCACTAACTTCATTACAAACTGCCAGACGTTTTTTAACCGATCATCACCAAAAGATTGAAAGACGGTCACGACGAGCATCATGGGATTAATTCATAGTGGTAAAGCTCCGATCAATGGCTTTTTGCAGCCAACTTTGCAATTTTCAAAAGTTAAAATGGGTCTGAGTAGTTCGTTTTAAAACGCATTAACAAGTTTTGCGTCTGAGCTGGGTTGGATGATTACGATTTGTGAGGCGGTCTAGGAAAACCCGTCGGATGTCTGGCTTTGAGTACATCAGGAGTCAACAGAACTACAGCATTTTTTGTTCAGAAGTTTGGTGTCCTATGAATGGTTCACAGGATGATTAGGTATGTTGACAGGGGTTTTGTATTTGTATGAGATTTTTCCATCAGGGCTGAAGCCATAGCATGGCCCTGTAAGTATGGAAGAGGCCATGTCAAGTTACTCATGTTCCTCACTTGGATGGGGTCTTTTACTTGCCCTTGCAAAGGCACACAGCACCACGACTTACTGTCTCATGCAACAGACTGAAGAGCCAGGGATGATTTGTCCCATATGGCCCGGGCTGGATTCGAACCCAGGACCTGCTGCTTGCTAAGCAGACGTGATAACCACTAGGCTATCAAAACTCCAACAAATGCTGGAGATTGACTTCTTGCTTATTATCATTTTGTGTGTCAATTTTGTGTGTAAATTTTGTGCTTTTTTTGTGTGTCAATTTTGTGTGTCAATTTTGTGCTTTTCTGTATCTTGGATCAACAAATGCTTCACAGTACAATTACAGTGATGGGGTGTGGCGAATCTGACACCTACCTTTTGCGATAGTCCCAAGTTTACGCTTTTATCAAAATGCCGAACAGTATAACGGTATCCAGCTCAGTTTTCAATAGCACTCCAAAAGAATATTTCATCTGACACTTTGAACACTTTCAAATCAGACTTTTCACCCAAATCTACCACCCACAATATCTATATCCAGAAATTCAGACAAAGTTCAACGGATTTTAGCAGTATTGGAGACTTCGGAATAAAATTCAATATTCTTGATTCAAATTGTAATCAAATCTGCTTCAACTGAATCTGTACAACGAGAAAATAATCCAATCCTGTTCGGGATTGATTTCATTTCGACCTTGAGGTTTTTTTTACGCNACACCTGCACTTCAGAATCAGTGATTGGTTTAATAGCAGACGCCACCGAGTCCATAACTCAACGTACATTGGTTTAGGACATCCTGTAAATTGTGGATAGAGGCCAATTATACCCAGTTATAAACAGAGAATGGAGTGGTGTATAATATTTACATATATTAATGGGAGATCGAAGGTCATCAGATCGCCAGTTTGATTCCGATCTCTATCGTGGAGTTGTGGCGTCAAGTCAAGGCTAAACTTGAGAGACTAAGGAAGTGTCGTTCGTCTTTGGCCCAACCAGAAGAAGGGTGCCAAGTCCCTGGAGGATGAGGGCCTAATATGATCCTTTGCCTACAAGGAGGATGTCAAGTCAGATTCTCAGATACCCTCGAAGTATCCCAAATTCCTGATCTTTGAAGTAGGCCTATGCCTACTCCCTGGAGGATGAGGGCCAGATAGAATCCTTGGCCTACAAGTCGAAGTCAGATTCTCTGATTCCACTCAAAATTTCCAACTTTCTGATCTCTGCATTTACCTCTGATGTGAACGCCTGAGGTATTAGCCTAGGTGTTGCAGACCCAACCTTGAAAGTCAAACTGACAGGTTTTCTGGAGCAGTTGGTCAGTCTGTCAAGAATTTTCAGAGAAAACCTCGCTCCTGAGGTTCTGTGATCCAAAACTTGCAAAGTGACCAATATTTGAGAAATCAACAGGATTTTCAAAGAAAGTCTCTCTTCAGCAATTCTCTGATTCTGAAACCTTGCAAATGTCCAATATTTGAAAATTCAATAAGATCTAGAAAGTCTCTCTTCATCTGTAATCCAAAGCCTTGCAAATGTCCAATTCTTGAGAATTCAACAAGATTTTTGAAGAAAGTCTCTCTCCAGGGATTCTGTGATTCTCAAACCTTGCAAATGTCCAAAACTTGAAAATTCAATGGGATTTTCAAAGAAAGTCTTTCTTCAGCAATTCTCTGATTCTGAAGCCTTACAAAAGTCCAACATTTGAAAATTCAACAAGTGACCAGAAGAATTTTCACACATCAGGGCAAGTCATTGTTACTCCAGAATATTTCCCTCCGAGAGTAGAAAGAAAGCAAATGACAATTTCCAGAAATATCAAACTTCCACAATAACGACCAAAACCAGTGCGGAAAATCCAAAATCCGAGTTCATACAAGACACAGGCAAAATATCCCAATTTGAATATGAACTCGTCACAGTCGCAAAAAGTGGATGCAGAACTCGATGCCCTCTCCAAGATGGAAGATTTTGTAAAAACCTCCCTGAGAATAGTTACAACAGCAGCTATTTTCAAACTCTGCCTAAGTATCGGTACTTCAACGACGGCAGATATTACATGAAGTTATTCGCACGGAAAATATTGACTTTGTGAATCGAACTCCCACTCTCGTTCCAAAAACCCGAGAAGTTTCCTCCATATCGTGTGAAGGTTTTGGAATATTGGAGTGAATGGAAGCGACGCAAGCCCCGGCGAGTTGGTTACCATTGGTTACGTGAAGCCTGTTGTGCTGACGTCGTGTGGTGAGTGAGGGAATCATGGGAGTGCCATGGAAGGCGAGGGAAATTCTGTGTCGCGTTGGTTGACATATTTGGTGGCGAGATGAGATTCTTAAAGCCACACTGTGTTGAATTCAGAAAGTGCTTATGTCCTCCGACGTTAGTGTAGTGTAAAATGTACTATACTCTATCTGAATACATTAGAGCTCTGCCTGCAGTTTTTTCAAAGTGTCCTGAAAACGAGGTCTTGATTATTTGAAGTATGTGCATATGACGTCAGAAACTTAATACCATTCAATGGCCAGTGGCATGCTAATTTGTCAAGTGGCCCCTGGGCACAAAAGTTTATGTAAAATAATTGTCTGAGAGGATGTGCTTGTATAGTGTGTTATATCATGCCTGGACAATGAATGGCCACAACGTAATGTGGGTTAATCCGATGGATTTGAACCGTAGACCTACCAAACACTTGTAACGCACTGCACTACACCCGTACGGCAGTTATAAACCCATTTGTGACCCGGCACGACAAAATGAGTCGGAGTGCGCACATAAGAAGACCCAACATGTCCCAGGTGACACCAACGGTTCGCTGATTTCGGGATTGTCTGCCCATTGTGAAATTTGACTTGGTCGATTTCTGTGGTTGGTGTCTGGTTCCACCTTCGGTCTTCTTCTGTGCGACTTCCGACTCATTTTGCTGTGCCGGGTCACATTTGTAATCGGAAACCAAATTTTAGCAGACACAATGGGGAAATTTAACTCACTCAGTGGTTAATCTGGCAGATTTGAACCGGAGACCTACCAAACACTTGTAAGGCACTGCACTACACCCGTGTGGCAGTTATAAACCCATTTGTATTCTGAAACCAAATTTCAGCAGACACAATGGGGAAATTTGACTCACTCAGCGGTTAATCCAATAAACACGTGTTTAGCGAGTATGGGTAAACGAACTGCATTGTGGGATTGTGCACTCGTAAAAACGAGTATACTCGATATACCGCGTCCGGACAGACCTGTTGGAGGGGTGATGTATTATGATTTAAACAAAAACTTTTATACATGGCCAAAGGTTGCAGTGGACAGAGAAAGGTACATGTTAATTAAATTACAATAAAGATGGGGGTCAAACAATTTTCACCTTATGACATCAGAAGCTTGGCCAGTGGCATGCTATTAAGCTGGTCAAGGAGTCCATGGCCACAAAGGTTTGGGTAAAACAATTGTCTGAGAGGATGTATTTGGCAGTGTTATATCACGCTTGGGCAATGGCTGGCCACATGTCATGTGGGTAGGCCACCACACAGACTATGGGCATACCGGTACTCTACATCATGAATGTGTCAGCCCAGGGCCTCAAATTTGTCTATTCATGCACATGAACCATTGATTACACAGACATTGGGCTGACTGTCCATCATGGATGTGTAGGCCCAGGGCCCAAGTCTGCTTATTCTTATCAACAGCCAGAGACTACATTGAGGTTGTGTTTTCATTTTCTTCAGAAAGGACCCTCACATCCAAGGGTTCTTTGGTGTAGTGCTCGGTCTCATGCCTGCTGACAGATTTGAACCGTAGACTTACCAACCACTTGTAAGGCACTGCACTACACCCGTGCGGCAGTTATAAATCCATTTGTATTCAGAAATCAAATTTCAGCAGACACAATGGGGAAATTTTACTCTTGGTGGTTAATCCGATGGATTTGAACCGTACACCTACCAACCACTTGTAACGTACTGCCCTACACCCGTGCGGCAGTTATAAACCCATTTGTATTCTGAAACCAAATTTCAGCAGACACAATGGGGAAACTTGACTCTCTCAGTGGTTAATCCGACGGATTTGAACCTTAGACCTACCAACCACTTGTAACGTATGCCCTACACCCGTACGGCAGTTATAAACCCATTTGTATTCTGAAACCAAATTTCAGCAGACACAATGGGGAAATTTGACTCACTCAGCGGTTAATCCAATAAACACGATCAGAAACCATAGCAACACACATACTGCCAGCGGCGGTGATGAGGACGGAGGAAAAAGTGGTAACAGTATAGAATAAATGTGTAATCAGAGGAGATGAAATGCTTTTTTATTTACTTGAACTGGTCACTAAGGATACCGACTTTCTTAATCCGATGATGATATTATGATGCATTGTGGGTAAGGTGAGGAGATCAACAGGACGCCACAATGATGCGATAACTGAAGGTGAGATGTGAGGTCGAGTTACTGCCACAGTGGTGTAGTGGTTCTGGTCTCCGACTAGCGGTCAGAGGGCTCCAGGTTCGAATCCCACTGTAGCGTAAGACTTTGGGCAAGTCTCTTTGCCAACTGGCCTCCTCTCAGGGCTGAAGCCATAGCAGTGTTGGCCCTGGTAAGTACAGAGGAAGCCATCTCAAGCTACTCATGTTCCTCACTTGGATGGGGTCTTTTAGTTGCCTTTGTAAAGTCATAAGGTACAAGGCACCACGGCTTACTGTCCCATGCGATGGACCGAAGAGCCAGGGATGATTATTCCCACACAGCATGGGCTGGATTCGAACTCGGGATCTGCAGCTTGCTAGGCAGACATGATAACCACTATGCTTCATGTGTCAAGATGTTATTGGCCCGGGTATTAAGTACCGGTATAGAAGAGGCCATCACAAGCTACTCATGTTCCTCATTTGGAAGGGGTCTTTTACTTGCCATTGCAAAGGCACAAGGTACACGGCAACACAGCTTACTGTCCCATGCGACGGACTGAAGAGCCAGGGATGATTAATCCCATACGGCCCGGGTTGGATTTGAACCCAGGACCTGCCGCTTGCTAAGCGGACATGATAACCACTAGGCTATCAAGGCTCCTCAGAAGCATTATTGGCCCTGGTAAGTACGGAAGGGCCCATCTCAAGCTACTCATGTTTCACACTTGGATGGGGTCTTTCACTTGCCCTTGCAAAGGCACAAGGTACAAGGCACCATGGCTTACTGTCCTATGCGTTGGACTGAAGAGCCAGGGATGATTCAGGATTCGAACCAGTTGTTAAATCTGCCAGTGTTTCAGTGGGTGAGTGTGTCCCCCATTGTTTGGGAAACGTTGGCAGATAGATTGACATGTTTCTCTGTGTGTCCCCTATTGTCAAGTCGCCACTTATTCCGTCAGATAATAGGAGGGAAACACTCACAAGTGGGGAACACTGACAGATGTTACACTGGGACCTGCCGCTTGTTAAGCAGACGTGATAACCACTAGGCTAACAAGGCCCCTCATTCCCTCTCCATCCTGTCCACTTGACAATGACAGCCCAAATCATTGTCTTTCCATATTTTTATATTACCAAGCAACATGAAGAATCCTCATTTGTTATTTGATAGGAAGATTGCCAAGTGGCCTCCAACAAAAACACAAGGATCGTTCGATTACACATCACATCCCATGATCTTTAATATTCGACGATTTATTCCTGCATTCCCGCACAATTGACTCCATAACACGGCCTAATTGTGTCGTTCAAATAGCGGGCTAATTATCCAGTTAATTGTTTTATTTTGGGATCCAACCAACCTGGGGAAATATGTGAATTAATAATCGCCAAGTGCGCTCAAAGTGGCATCGTTGTTACCATAGCAACTGCAGCCTTGACAAGTGTTTGGTTGATAAGACGTAATTACGGAGAGTAATCTAGTTTGATGTGGGATTTGTTTAGCAGCTATTTGTGTGACCTTTGATGACAAATGGTCCACGTTTGTTCTTATTTAACCCTTACACGGCCAGCGGCGATTTCATTGAAATTGAAAACCTACCAAATCCTGAAATCTTACAGAAACCCTGTCACAAAGGTATTCATTGGAAAGTGCTCTCTGAGAGCTTTCCAATGAATACCTATGTCATGGGTTCAGGGTTCATCAAGGTCCCCGACATTTTTTTGCATAATATTTTCATTCGTTCTCATATCGGTACAGGTGTTTCCTGGGAGGTTTCCACAAGCCTCCATCCTTAAGTTGTAAAGTTTCTTGAGCTCCTGATCTGTTGTCTCGCAAAAAAGGGTACAATGCCTTTGAAAGCCACTGCACTGTTGAAATGGGTTTTCACAGAAGGTCATTATTAACATACCGTATATAACCTGAAAATCACTACATTTTTCACCACTGCTCCAAATTGTTGAACTACTTGTCTATTTTTTGAGATATCTGATAGCAAAACGTACCAGGTAAAGTTGAAACTGACCCAGAATGGAGAGTATGGGCTGAATATTGAAAGGGGAAGACAAGTGCCATCTAAATCAACAGCTACGGGAAGGGGGCACTGGAGTCAGTCCCAACAAAAGAAGGCCTTACAATTTCTAAGTGCCATTGGTCACAAGGTCATGAGGAAAGAACTTTAGTATAGTTGCAATCATAGGACATCAGCCTGTCCACTGACCGGAAAAGATACATCCACAAACTCTTTCATTCTGGGTCTGTCTCTAAACGAAAATCAAGACTCACCCGTTGCGTGCCCCCACTACTGCTGCTGCTAGACACCGTGGCGTTAGAGTTGACCGATGTCAGTGAACCGCCGTGCATGTGCTGCTGTTCAAATGTCATGTCTTCGATGGAAGCAATGTCATCAAGGTCCCTACAACAGAAAAGAGGCTCAATATTGTGTCGTGTTTTTCCATCAGGGCCGAAGCCAAACCATTGTTTTCCTTACAATTTACAGTTAGACCAATGACACAAAGGAGATAGGGTTCAGTTGCCCACAGAGAGCCAATACACCCTTAACTTGATCCCCTGTCGCCAGTTCTTGCGAGTATATTTGACGTTATCGTAGAAAGTAGCGTCGAGAGAGGTGACTGGCCTTCATATGGTACCAGGATCAAGTCACCAGAGTCATCACTACAGGATGTATCAAGTACCGGTATAGTTTTCATAACTTACCGACTGGTCCTGGGGTTAAAGGTCATCTTGGAGGGTGGAGCGTTCGCCTGTTTATAGACAGCAGGTTTGATGACCGGTTCTTGTAACGTTGTGTTCATGTAGAGGAAGCGTTCTTGGATCAGCTCACGTAACTTCTTCACCCATAACTGTTTCACATCGAGGGAGGTCGCCTGGAAATGGGAGGAGATGCAACACTTAGAGTCGGAATGATCAAAACATTTGTGACTGAATACGGATCCTTGTTGGTGTAATCTTCCACAGGTTGGCTCTCTATGGGCAATTCCACCCATAGAGAGCCAGCTCTCACATGGGCGAGTGGCCAATCACCCATAGAGAGCCAGCTCTCACATGGGCGAGTGGCCAATCACCCATAGAGAGCCAGCTCTCACATGGGCGAGTGGCCAATCACCCATAGAGAGCCAGCTCTCACATGGGCGAGTGGCCAATCACCCATTGAGGGTCAACTCGCACAAAAAAACTCACGTGGTGCAGCACCTAGAGAAGTCTGCAAACACTGTTCCCCACATGATCGATAAGATAAGACAATGAGGAACCGGACGAACTAACGTCACGACGTGGCGCTGCGATCGATGAGACCGAAGTTTCTTTTTTCAGCGTGATTTCCAGTCATTTCCATTAACTTCTGGCGTGAAATAAACCCTATTTTTTCGGTCGCATGACATTAAAATTTACACCATCTTGTCGCGGATGAAAATTTCTGCAATTTCTTTGCTTTTTTTCTTAAAATAAAGAGGTAGGATGGCGATAACGGCAACGTCTTTATCTCATTTTTTCCTGTAGAAAAATGTACAGCAGATTTTTTCATGACGCAACGTCAGCACATAAAACGACGTCAATGACGTCGGTTCGGTCTCATCAATCGCTGCGCCGACCTGTCGGGATAAACGGCACGCCGGTTCCTCATTATGCGCAGCACTATTAGGTTTAGGTATACTCACCCTCAGGACTAGTTTGAAATCAGAACTTGGCACAATACTTCCCGTCCAGAGGGCAAATTTACACTCGTCGCCCTCTATATGTTCTGTTATACCTATCTCACTCGTCTGCAACAAAAAAGCGACTTTATTAACTTTGCATAAAGGGCAAGCTGTACGAAGTGACATTTTACTGGGATACCCTGTGAAACCTGTCTGAGCAACAGTATGGCCATCTGGTGGCATATTGTGGTACCAGATATGACAGAGCAACAGTATGCAGTCGGGAACATAGGGCCGATCGGCCGATCACCGCTCGATCGGGCGATTAGCGGCAGAACGGCCGATTTTTGCACCAACCGATCGACAGGCAACGCCTAGATCTACCGGCGGTTTTCACAGAATGGACTTTCCGCAAACAAATACACGTATCCGCATGCAGATAACGTTGGAAACAGGAAGACGGCAATTTATCGCTTGTGTATGAAAAAAACTGCATTTGAATAAATTCGTCTGCTGATTTTAGAGAGGAAAATGTATATAAGTGCCCTCTCTAGAGTGTTTGAAAGACATTTTTTTAGTGATATGAATGTTTCTACGAGTAATTATTCTTTTAGAATGTTGGAATTGACTTAATTTAACTGTTAAGTCGACAAAAGTGAGGGTAGGTCTTCCAGAATGTCGGCACTTCGACCTGTGACACCAACGGCCGTTCTAGCTGCGATTTATGATAATGAGATTTTGCAGCTCGTTCTACCGCCAATTGTCCGATCAGCTGGTGATCGGCCGATCGGCCCTATGTTCCCGACTGGTATGGACGGAACTAAATGTCCTGAGCAGCAGTGTTGACATCTGGTGGCACTTTGAGGTACTAAATATGCCAAATCATCCAAGGAGCTCTACAATGGCATTTTGACTATCTCCTCCTGTGCCATTGCCCTCTTTAAGTTGATAGCCCGAAAAGGGACACCTTACCATTAATTTAAACTTGTGTTGATACTTCGTCTTGCCGTTACTGTCCTTCACCTCCTTGGCCAGGATAAGGCACATGTCGAACAAGAAGATATGCCGTTCCCGACCCTTCTTTATCAACTGTTTGGGGTCCCATACGGTAAAGTTATCTTGTAATATCACATCTCCGAGGGCTTCAAGGGGCTCCTGGAAAATAAGAACAGAGATCTGTAGACCTTCAAGGAATCTCTTGACTCTGTCAAGAGAAAGGGCCCAAAAATGTCAGATAGTTGCTCAGGCCTTTCCGTTTGACGGGCGCGAAAATGCATGCGCCTCGCAAACAATAGAAATTCTATTGTTTGCGAAGCACATGCGTTTTCGCGCCCGTCAAACGGAAAGGCCTGGTTCCTAATCGTACCATTATTTTGAGACACCAGGTCATCCATCCCCTGCCCTACCCTCCTGAAGAATATTACATAACACAGTTCCTTTCTTTGCCTTCAAGCTGACCCCAGGCCTACAACCCCTACTCATTTAAATCTACTTCTGCTTACATGTAGCTTCAACTTGACCCCAGCCCATGCAACCCCAACCCCTTTATTATTGTGACCCGCTCCAGCAAAAGCAGGCGCTTGTCACAAGTGATCATCACCGGTCATCAGTTTACTCAACTATTATCACTGTTGTCCACAACTTTTTCAACCAGCAGACACCTACATTTCAGCTACTGTGTTGTAATGCCGTTACCTAACCCTTTTCTCGGTTGCAACAAGTGCCGACATTTGCTACAGCAGGTCACATTTTCTGCTTCCCTTCCACTTGACCCCAAAATAAACGCTTCCTTACCTCAACTCCCTCCAACATACTTAAATGCATAGCATCGTTGGCCCTCTTTGGCACATTCAACATGACTTCTAGGCCGTCCTGTATCTCTCCTTTGCCTTCCTCACAACACGACATGAGATCTTTCAATAGTAGCTGGTACTTGGTGATCCGCTGAACTGGCTTGATCAGGAATGATGCCACTGGACCATTTAAACTGTGTTTATGCTGCACCTCCTGGAGATGAAGAAGAGAGGCAAGTTATTTCTCAGAGGAACCGAATCCGGCAGGTCCCAGGACAGTAGGCTAAGCCATTGTGCCTTCTACCTTGTGTCTTTGCAAGGGCAAGTAAAAGACCCCATCCAAGTGAGGAACATGAGTAGCTTGAGATGGCCGCTTCCGTACTTACCTGGGCCAATAATATTGATAACTGATTTCAAAATTGAGTAGATGGTTCACCGACTTACCTCAAAGAAGGTTCCAGCATTGTTGACTAGAACTTGATTAGAATCTGGTTTATTTTTACAATATGTCACATATATAGAGAACCTCTCGGCCTGAAATCAATCAAGAAGATACATGTAACAAGGTAACAATTGATATGAAGCAGTGGTGAAATTAACAGATGTCTACAACACACCCTACTCATCATATCAACGGGATGCTGGCATCTTGGTTTCTACAGGATTTCCTGGAAAATCACATAATGACTACCTGGTACCCAAATGTGACTTGCCCTAGCAAATGTCGGCACATGTCACAACCGAGGAAAGGGTTAACAGTCTCACAACACAATAGCTGAAATGTACGTCTCTGCAGGTTTACAATAGTAGTGGACACCAGTGATAATAGTTGAGTAAACTGATGACCAATGATGATCACTTGTGACAAGTGTCTACTTTTGCCGGAGTGGGTAACAAGTTTGTATTTCAGGACCTATCGCAGGTTTTGGTTTGCTGGCTAGGCTGTCAAAACCATGGAAACAACTTGTACGTCTGCTTACCCAAGTAACAAAACAATGCCCAACATCCTCTGGCAATGCCTCATATTTCTCCAACTCCTTCAGGAAGATATTGTGATGGAATTCATAAATTTCTTCAATATTTCCAAATATGACGTCTGCCTTGCCCTGCAGACCCGAGGGAATGTCCGGGTTGACCCGTAACTCAGCCAGATAATGATTGATACAGAGTTCTAAATCTTTGACGTAGGCGCGTTCTGTTTGGAGAAGTTCAGCCATGATGAATCTGGAACGAGAGATAGGTGGCGCTTGTAAAGTTGAACCATTGAATTTGAACGTTGGAGGTTTGTTGGGGCAATGGGAGGCTTTCCTGCCGCTAGAGACCGCCTGTTAGCGGTCCTAGAATGTTACAAAATTTGACGTCACAGACGTAAGCCATGGCCTTCACCTCATTATGGATGACGTCGTGGCGTGCACTTCTTCTCTGTGATGTCAAATTCCATGACGTTCTAGGACCGCTAACTGATGGTGGCCTCTAACGGCAGGAAAGGCTCCCATTCCAAACAACCACTGATTTGGGAAAAGTGGGGGTGCCTGTGCTAGGAACATTGAAACTTGTGCCGAATTCAAGAATTTCACGGTCAATTTTACAGATGTGTTGGACAAAAGGGACGGCGGAAGCCCGGGGTGCCTCCTCTGGATCCCCGCCTGGATACTCACTCCTTCCTACGTGCAGACTTTCGTTTCTCCTCAGTGAGTTTATTTGCCGTCTGCTGTAACTTCTCCTCCAGGCTTGGGTCGCTCTGTCGATCCTCCTTCTCCGTTTGCTGAAAAAGAAACACCGTGATAATTTATACGATGAATGAACAGACGGTGACCCCTCAGCCAATATCATTTAATTCACCCAACCATTACACATCACAGGAAGACCCCTTACCTCAGCCGGTAAACCTAAACTATTCTCCAGCTTGGCTCGGTATTTCTCCATCCGAGAAGCAAAGTCCTTGTATCTCTTATCGACAGCTGACACCCATTGTTTTATACTCGCAGCGTGAGCGTGGCCTTTTTCTACTAAATTATCAGCCAGTTGTAACAGCAACTTGACTTTTTCTCGGTTTTCCTGGAAAAGAAGGAGTTTGAATTAGGTCGTCAGACAATCTCTGCAACACTACAGAAACACTACCAGCAAAATTTCGTAATGTAGATTGCGTACGAGTAACACAATGCAAGGTTAAAACTGATGCCACAGCAGCACAAGGCCACGATTTTTTATTGACCTTGGCAGTGACCTTCAGGTCATTGTGCCCTGAAGCCAGGAGCACATGGCCTTGACCTTTGACTATGTTGGCAGTGACCTTGACCTGAAACCAGTGGCACATGGCCATGACCTTTGACCTACCTTGGCAGTGACCTTGAAGTCATCGAGCTCTGAGACCAGCAGCACATGACCATGACCTTAGACCTACCTCAGCACTGACCTTGAGGTCATTATGCACCAAAACAGGGACATGTCCATGACCT
>NMRB01002502.1:0-46322 GCA_002633025.1 Notospermus geniculatus | reverse complement strand
CGAACTTTGACCTCTGTGACCTTGAAAAGTAGGTCAAATCAAAAACCCGTTATATATGTTATGTATCCTTATTAGCTACACCTATGATAAAAATTTGAAGATGATCTAGTCATTAGTTCAGGAGTTATTGTACTTTTTGTGTTTTTGGTTTCCGCCACCTGGTGGCCAAACTGAGAGTCGAATCGGACCGAAACTTGGTGTCGTGGGTCATCTGACCTAGGGGTATATATGTACCAAGTTTCAGATCAATAGCTCCAGCGGTTACGAAACGTGCCCTGCTAACGGACAACGACGGACGACGACGGACGACGACGGACGACGGACGCTCGGCCATCGTATAAGCTCACCACAGGTGAGCTAAAAAGGAAACGGAGTGTTAAAATTATACACGTACCGGTAACCACAAAAACTTTTGTTTCTCTGTAACAATCTTTTTTTCTTGTCATACAGAATTTAATCTACAGGACATCTAGCCCACTGCCCCTTTAAGTGACCTCACAGACTGTCCCTTTTAACTCAACAGCTGACGTGTGAGGCCAGTCTGACAGATGAGCAAGTGGGCAGTTTCACTTTTGAATGCTAATGCCATTGCCAGTGCCAATGCCAGGTTTTGAACCAACCCGAAACTATCTGTCATCAGCAGTGAAATTGTTTTTTAAAAATTCTGATACACCCTGTATACAAATGATAAAAATATAAGAAAGTATCATCAAACTCAAGACAAAACTATTTTGGAGTAAAAAGTATTTCATCAATCCTGTAAAGAGATAAACATGCAATAGTATTTGTCAGTGTCCTATTGTAAAACCAAGAAATGCAATGAAAGCTGACAAGCCTAAACACATGGCCAGCACACTCCAGGCAGAGATCTGCTCAGTAAACATGCTCAGACGGTCAAATTTGGGACACCACATGTCGGACTGACAGTGCGACTTTGGCATCCGTCAGTGGGCTATACTGGGCCACAGGGGCCAGAAATTGTCACCCAAGGGAGCTGAATGTGACACATGTGACAGGGTGGGAAAGAAGTGAAAACAAGGCTGAGTTAGAAGTGTGTATAGAGCTGTTTTTGCCATCATATACACACCCAAATTTTTCCGTATTTTGGGTGCATTTATTGGCGTATAAAACGGCATAAAATCGTAATACGCAAAACGATGATTCAGTACCGTACAAAATACGCAAAAATCGTACAGGTAGGCATGTCTGCACTAGTAGCTCAAAAGACAATAATATTTGGCATTACATGTAGCAGTCAGGCATCCCTTAGGTACCCGGATATCGGAAGTTAGGCCAAATCCCACGACTGCCCGGACACAGTACTCAGCCCAGCCAGAAGTACACCCACACAAACCAAACACTATACATTCAATCCACACATTTCAAACCCGTTTCATTGGAAACCATTTCAATAAACTGCAATAAGCATAAAAATATTGACGAAGTGCGCACAGCTCGGGGAGCCTGACAGCGTTTTGTTTTTGAACGCCCGTGTTCATATCAATATTTGGATAGCGCCGCATCCCTGGATATGTACTTTATGTTATGACGGCCGTTCGACACTTTTCTCCGCAGCGATTGGTAACCATGGGAAGTGGAGGACACTCTGGCAGTTCAAGGACCTCACGAACGACGTCAGTTATGAGATTATCAAATCAGATATTGTGGGAAAAGTGATCACTTGGTAAACTTCACAAAGCCATTGTCAAGTTTAGTTAATGCCGTCATGGGGTGGAATAAGAAAATTGCCCGTGTGGGCGATCCTCGTCCCCAGGACTGCATGAGTTGATTTTCGCAGCCGTGAAAGCCAAGACCGCAGAATGAAGGCCTTTTTGGCTGGAGAAAATCAACGAGTGCTATCCGGGGACGAGGCTTGCTCACGAATGTAGTCTGTCTTCCACAGTGGGCACGAGGCAGTTGGACATTTGGAGAGTGCAAACATAGTGAAATTGGCATCATGATGCAAGTGCGCACTTTCGGAGTTTAGTAGCTAGAGTTTGTATTAAGGGTCAAATTGGGAAAGGGCATAATGGGAATAAATTGTCAGGACAGAGAAGTAGGCCTACCATGCGAGATTGACCATCCCTGGCTCTTTAGTCTGTCACATGGGACAGTAAGCCGTGGTGCCTTGTACCTTGTGCCTTTGCAAGGGCAAGTAAAAGACCCAATCCAAGTGAGGAACACGAGTAGCTTGAGATGGCCTCTTCCGCACTTACAGGGCCAATAACGCTATGGCTTCGGCCCGGATGGAAAAATCTTGTACCACAGCGATACCGATACGCAGGATGACAATAGGAGCTGTCAGTGAGTTGACCAATAGGTGTCACTACAGCCCAATCCAATGCATATAGCGGACCCATTCATTCTTGATCGAGCACCAATCACGTGGATTTTCTTTTGTCATGTTTGTATTGGTCCGCTAGAATTTTGCTGCCATCTTTTGGCAATACGAGCGGCTGAACTTGGTTCTCTTCTAGATACATGGCAGTTGAGTTATGCAGACAGTCCTTGTACTGAGCATCTGTGGAGTCAGCTGTGCACAGAACTGGTAGAAAATCTATCTTTCACCCACGCAAGTTCAACCTGGTGCTTATTGGAGTAAAATAACTGACTTCAGGTTTCATTCTGAGATGAATCATCCGATTGAAATAACATCCATTCAGGGATTAAGAAATGATTTAATTATCCACTTGAATAATTATTGTGGTGAAGTTGGTGATACCCCAGTGAAATCAGGGGTAAACCCTAACAAGCCAGGTGTGACGGCCTGTTAACTTTGTCATACCAAGATATGAAGAAAGGGCCTCCCTGTTTGGTGGTATCCCCCAGTGAAATCGGTTGAACCCTATTAAGCCGGGTGTGTTGACCCGTTACACTGTATGAAGGCAGGGCCTAGCTGCTTGGTCAAGGGGGAGGGGCAAACACATCTTGTAGCGATTTAGCACCCTCTGGCAAAAATCTGCACGACAAGCATGTTGTGCAATGACGACTGGGCAAGGGACCCCCCCTCCACTCAGGGGTATCATTTTCCCCCTGCTTCCTCCAGCTACACCCCTAGAGGGGAACATTCAGTTAACGTTGCAATATGAAACAAACCTCCGATTATGTCATGTGAGTTTGTCCAAGACCAATGTCACATGGATGTGAAATATTAAAACTACATACACGATAGATAGGTAAACATCTGTCAACCTGATGCACTGGTCAAAAGTTCATTGACCCTCGAATGACACCTGGTTATTCTGCACAATCGTGAAGTGACAGATATCCAACATAGCGCACAAAAAAAATTCGGAGACGACTTTTACTTTTACTATCGTGAAGTGACACACTATAACCCTCCAGCACCAGCACCAGCACCACCAACATCGCCAGCACCAGCACCAATTCACATCAAACCACAATTCACCACTTATAAATTTTTCAATATGTAACATATTATGGGTAACTCAAGCCTCGTGTTTTTGAGCACCAAAAAATCAATCGGGCCATCACCATATAAATCTACACACAGTTCCGCCTCATCAGTTTTATATATTCTTCGCTATGTCGCGACACTTGGCAGCCAGCCGACCGATAGTTGCACAAAATTATTAAAATGTAGTTCTAAAACAGCTGTGGCTTTGTGTTGATGTCAAATGGATGCAAAGTACACAAGTTGATAGATTCAGCAAATTAAAATTCAAACATGACGATGAATTTATGTGGAATTTGTTGACGCAGTGAAATGTCACGTTCTAATTAGACAATAGGTGTTTTGAAATCGACGCCTTATGCAAGATTATTCTGTGTAAAAAAATATAGTCCTAAAATCTGGCTTCGTTGCAAAGTTACAGGCTGGAAGGGATTTGGACAGACTGATGGATGGATGGATTGACAGTCTAATTGATGGACGGATGGACTGACCTTCTGATGGAATGATGGATGGATGGATGGATCGCCAGCCAGCCAGCCAGCCAGCCAGACAGACAGGGTTTCTCTATATCACAACCGAACAAAGTTCGTTCGGTGGGATAATAATCTGTTGTCAGAGTGGTGTAGTGGACATGCTAGCACTTGTCACCTAAGTGACTGTGGTTCAAATCCCCGTCACAATCGCCAGTGACACTGAAGATGACTCTCTTTGAGAGAACAGGTTTAATACGCTGCAGCTCCAGTTTTCTCCTGCATTAGGCCTTACCTAGATGACCTACTTTCTTGAAAAAGATCTTGAACAATTCAAAAGAACCAAGTTAATGAGCACAGGTTTGTAAATCCTAACGTTTTCCACGTTGAGCCCTTTGGGCCTGCGACTGCAACCACAGAAGGTTCATTGACAGTTTATTTTACAATAGTACATTTATGAAATAGTAAGTAATCCATGCATAAACCATGGAACTGACTGCAATGTTTACAACCATGTGTTGGTGAGACGGCTATGGGACAAAACGTGCGACATAAAATGGACTCCTACTTACGTGCTAACGATCTAATGTATCCTATTCAACTACGGGATGATAATCCTGTGTGATTTAATCAATATCTAAATATATTGTCAAGAAGTCATCAATTGGAATTGACAGGAGTCAAAAAATAGGAAAACTGGGTCAGACACGAGAGGAGAATCCCTGATGGACTGAACCATTATTGGTAGGGATGTCAGGTGGGAGATTCCCAGTCTCATACTCCACGCATGAGTGCCAGGAGAGTTGAAACGTGTGGAGTTTGCTGCGGAGTTATGAGACTCCAGACATTTTGCAACATGCATGTGTGGAGCTTGCCAGTGGTAGTGTCAGACTCCAGGCATGAAAGGTAGAGACAAGGGTGTCAGGCAGGCATGCCTGGAGTTTGCCTTAAATGGCCATTAGGATAAACACCTCGGATCAACACCAATATACGTGTATATAGTTCCCTCGAAGAATTTCTGTTTCAGAATGAGTGATTCGGTCTTGCTTCTGTCATTCCGCGCGCACCGGCCATTCGCCTGCACCGACTCTGGGTAGCGTCATCAAACGTTACGTCACTCCAACTGTGCCATCGTTATTGCGTTGCGTCACTCGGATGCCGGGGGGAGGGGGGGTCAGAAGGGGGTTCGGGGGTCTCCCCCGATTAGGTAACCATGGTAACTTAGCTGCATGCATAAGTTAAACATAGCCGATGGTCAGTGGACAGCCGGTGGTTCGTTTATAGGGCCGATGGTCGGTGCACAGCCGGTGGTCATCGGAGGGTCGGTGGTCGGTGTAGGGTCGGTGGTCTGTGGAGAGTCTTATCATAATTCATATGTAAGGGTCAGGGTCTGTGTAGGGCCGGTGGTCTGTGTAGGGCCGGTGGTCTGTGAAGGGTCGGTGGTCGGTGGAGGGTCGGTGGTCTGTGGACGGCCGGTGATCTGTGAAGGTCCGGTGGTTGGTGAGATAATGGTCTATAATGATTGGACTTAGAAGAAAATAATAATAATTATTGTTTATTTAGGCCTATTGTTTAATTGGTTAATCATTTTTAATCAAGAAATTTAATCATAGGCAGGCCTACTACTTTTATATTAACCGCGCGTATTAATACATAAATGTGATGAGGTTCTGCACGGACTACTTGGCCGTATATTGGTGTTGGGCCAACACCTCATCAGAAAACATCAACTGCTTCCACTCAGCACTGACTGAACCCAAAATTTCCCAAAACGATTTCTAAATATTTGCCAACATTGTAAGCATAAGGGACAAATCACTGTCAACAAAGGGTCTATCAACACCCCAATCCAATTAGCAAATCAAATTTGATGGGACGAAGAGGTTTATTTCTGACCCCTAACTCTCGACCAAAGAATGTCCTAATGATCGCCAAAATAACAACATCCGACATTTTTGTCTATTTTTACGATCCTGATATTTTGGACCATCTGAGCTCCTATTAAAATGTCTGCTCTGTCAGAGTGGACGACACTTCTGCAACTTCCAAGTTCAGGTGGACTCCATGTACCAAGTTTTATCTTTTAGTTACAGGAATTGCATCATGATACACTGCTACACGAATATTCAAGCGACCTTGAAGTGACCTTGTGAATCAACCTTCAGAGAGATCCAGAGCTGATCAAATCAGACAAGCGAAGCACCCTGCTTTGAGAAGAGATATTCACAAGCACAGAGTCTCCATCTATACTGCCTACAAGGAACTGATCACACTGGCTGTTCCTTTAAGCTTGGTGGTGGTCTTAAAGCCACATGACACTGTATTGGATTCAGAAAGTGCTAAGTTTGCCAACATTAGCATTGTGTAAAATGTACTGTCATGACTGTGTTCTATATGAATACATGTACATTTGAGTTCTGTCTGCAGTTTTTTCAATGTGTGCTGAAAGCTAGGTCTTGTTCACTGAAGTACGTATCAGGCAAGTATTTTGGGGACCTTCACGAGGCTATGAGACCTCTACCTGCATTCTCTTTAACACTTTGAACATACATGTACTGCAAATTTCAATGCAGAGGGGCTTTAACTACTACAATATCTTTGCAAAAGAGAGTTAACTGTCAACCAAACCATTGCCACAGAAATTAGAAGTCAAAATGTGTCATTTACCTTCACTGCAACCACAGGTTTAGCACCATAAGATCCCATCTTGAAAATTTAAGAAATCCCCGGAAAGACACATCCAGCAGAGAAATAATCCACAAAGTCACATTTTTTGAGACACTCTGTCATGTGTCAATATCACTCTTCCCGTAAATGGACCCTGAGAACTTGATCCAAAAGTTCAGGAGCTGAAACAACTGTTTTAGGACAACCACCACCAAAAGCAGCTGACAGGCAACCCACAATCAAGTTTATCAACAACATATCCACAAGTTTTGCCCAATTCTTTGACCGAATTCTATATCCTGTGTAAATTTCAGTCAAATATCGATCCTCCTCGTACAAAAATCGATACATTTGGAAAATAACGTGTGTATCGCAAGGTCAGGGGATTAGAATTCCTGTATTGAATTCCCATTAAAGTTTACAACATCCATTACCTCAGGTCACATGATGCATCATACTTATGTAAAGTGTCGAAGGTCACATGACCTTGACATGAAAAACTCCAAATAGTTCGAAACGGAACAAACTGCACTCCATTATTTGAAAGTTTCTGCATATGTCAACAACACATTGGAAAAAAGTTTTGAATAAGTTCGCTCTGAAACTGCATCTAATGCAAGAACGTTCAAACAACTGCATGACTAACGTCCAATAACTGATATCCCATTCGCCATCCATCATTACCCAGCATGCACCACACCGAGTCACGATATGCGACAACCTAACACGCACCGTCCAACGTCGTAAGTTTTTAAGTTGTTATTGGACAAGACTCCACCAAGACAAAACCATGGAATCATCGAAAAATAGAAATAAATCATATTAATATGAGAACCATGAAATCTGACAAGGAAAATATCAAATAAATCACATCGGAATACGTTATCCCACGAGTTATCGGACATGGGACTCCACACGCTACCTGGGGACCTCGTTAACGATTATTCAATCTCCAGAACCGTTAATTGCCTTTGTCTAACGGTGACACGACCGTTGAGATCAGACTGAAGTTATAAGAACGTCATGGTGAGGTAAAATTTTTATGAAAATATTGAGTCGAGAACTGTGAGCTCTAACTTGGCTCATTACTAGTTCTTAAGATGTTGGGCGATTTTTTATGTAGGAGGAAACTGAAGCACCTGGAGAAAACATACGATGTCAGAGAGAGTCGCCCTCTCTATCACATGAGTACCGGGGTCCGACCGGGAATCGAACTTGGGACCTCAGAGGTGACAGGCGCCGATGTTTCCATTACGCCACTCCGGACAGCCCAGGTCAAATCGAGGTGAAATTGGAGGTTTTCCTGTCCCGTGCACCATCACAGCACCTCGATGACACAACGCCCCCTGGGATCTCAGTGACACACGATAAAACACGCAAATAAATGTTTATGATACTTTCCTGTTTCTTTAAGTCCCTTATCGCTCTGACCAGATTAACGACTGACGTGAAACAATTAAAGTTAAAAGTTTTAATCACCAATTGTGTGAGTCAGAGGTGAGAAGGTACAATTGGGAGAATTGTTTCAAGTCAAAGTTGGAGGCAGTATGTATTCAAATACGCCCATGGACGGCAAATTTCAATGCGATAGGGGTGTTTTTAAAGCCTCGCTTATGTCGCCCTTACGTACAATCAGAACTAGTTGGCAACTGATAATCGGCGTGTAGTTGGAACTAATTAGTCACAACTACAAGGTGACATAAGCTCTCGGGCGTCAGCGAGTAACTGGTTGCCAACTAGTTGCAAACTAAAAATATCCAGATCCTGAAAATCGCACGTGTTCAACCTCAGCACGTTTTACTTAAAATCAAAAGAAATCTGTGTCGACATAAGCATTCAAAAGACGGTGATAAACTTGTTCCAGGTAGTTGCGACCGATCGGTATTTTTCGAGTCGGTGGCGACATAAGTTATCAGTTGCAACTAGTTGACGCTATTTCTATCACAGCATAGGGCGACATAAGCGAGGCTTAAGTCGACTGACCCAAAGCTACTGGACTTGTCATTCAACCGGGTCAGTCGACTTTAAAAACACCCCTACTGCATTGAGTTTTGCCATCTCCATATGCGCCCAGCCTTACAGGCGCACATGAGATTTTTCTCATGCAAGTTGGCTCTCAATGGGCATTTCACCATTGTTGGTTTCCTTGGCTCACGCTGAGACCAAAGATACTAACAACTCTTTGTATTTTTCTATGGTTCGGTAGGCCAAAAAGACGAGAAAACTCGCACATGGAGCACTTTTAAGAAACCATTGCTATCAGGAGAAATGTGGTACATGTAAAATGACACAGAAGCTGGCTCGGCATGAGTCAACACATTCCATCATATGTTGATCCAGATGGATGACTTTATGAGGACAAATTCCTCGTGGTTTGTTGCATCATGGAATGTCTCATAATCATTTGTCAAGAAGATACAAGCACTTGGCCTACTGTCCGACTCAGATGGGGACGTGGACCTTTATTCAATACAAGATGTAGTGGATTCAATTCTCAACTCCGGCCATTCCTCAAACTTTCAAAAGTGGACCATAACCCACTGTCTCAATAGCGGTTAAAATTATTTAAATGAAACTGACATCCCAGTCCTGATCAATAGGAGCTGTCAGTGAGTTGACCAATAGGTGTCACTACGGCCCAATCCAATGCATACAGCGGACCCATTCATTCTTGAACGTGCACAAATCACATGGATTTTCCTGTGTATTGGTCCGCTAGAACTTTGCTGCCATCTTTCGGCAATACATGCAGCTGACTGCTCCTATTTCCCACACAAAAGGCGTCCATTGTATAGGACCTGGTTACGATGTGCTGCCCTCTATTATCGTTATGATTTTTACTGAAGCTGTCAAAACTGTAACACGTTTTGAATCTGCTTTCTCCTGATTCCTGGACAAAAACTTGACTGACACCCCATACTCTAGATACCTCAGGGAAGACTAATAGGGGTCGCCACTCATCAGCATTAGTCAACGCACCCATCAAACTGTGCAACAGCATGAGAACTTTATAAGAAATGATTCCTGTATCTAATCTCACATATCAAAATCACGACACACCTTGAAACATTAGCAGGCTATAAATCCTTGATGGTATCAGATTTAACAAATTTCAACATGTGATGGATCTTGTTCGTATCTTTAGGGATGAGTCACGAAAAGATGTTGATAGCAAGGAATCATGCAAGCACGAAGGTAGTTGACTGGAATTAAACCTGTAACCTTCGTCTTCTAGGCGGCTCATGGCAGAGCGCTTTAGCGTGGCATGGGCACTATTGGGCTAAATCATAGACCAAGTGAAACCCGGATGTCCTCAAACAGTCTGATGACAACAAACCGCCACCACAATAGACCATGTGCACGTGACGTCATCATTGACGTCATAATTCGCACGTCAGCCATTTTGGACGGCATCTGACGCTACGAATGCGTTGGACATGCCATCCAAAATGGCGGCATCTCGACGTCGCGGTGACATCATAATCGTTGCTGCACGTCCTCTATATGCCACATTCCGTCACATAAGATCAAGATAGATGGCGAAAGAAAATATTCTGGTCAGTGACATCAAGATCGTCATCGCTAAATCTTGCCAACAGATAACTGGCATCAAAACCAGATCCATTATAATGACAGCAACCTGAGGATTAGGGCGCATCTCCTGGCATAAACAAGAGGCCCATGGGCCTTGCGCTCAGCTGACATTTGATGTCGCGGCTTGATAAGGCACACTGCAGTCTTAGGAACATTAGTCGGCGATGTCAAATTTTATTCACCTGTACAATTTTGCCAAGAATGAATCGCACTTTATTTTGGAATGCATACGGTGTGCATACATGTGTAAGAGAATAATGCATTTGTCTGCTGTGGCGAAGATTTCTCTGTTCTATGATTTCGACAGTTGATCTCCAATTGGGATTCCTGTTGTGTCAGCTGAGAGTGAGTTCTTCAAATTCAAGACACTTCCTTGCACCCCTCTTTAGCAACAGCAGCATCAGCAATCTGGGGTACTTCGGCAACCAGGTCGACCTGAAATATAGTGAATAGAGTGGGAAGAGGTTATTTAATAATATTAACTTCAATATTCTACATGTCAGGCCTAAAATCCTTGGTGAATCGAGATACATGTCAGATAATTTATTAAGACCGCCCTTGGTTGGGAAGGTCTAGTGGGACAAGTCGTCTCCAAAATTTTGCAAATTTTCAACCCCAACCGGGGTCTTCCTCAGGCACTTTCCAGTAAGAAGTTACAGAAAAGCTACTGGGGTACAGAAAAGACTGTTGGGAAGGGGTTAATTTAGCATAATGCCGTAAAATCCTTGGTACATGTAGACCCCTTGCCCTTGGGCAGTGGGAAGGGGTTAAACTTTATTGTTGCATGATTGGCCTACAATCCTTGGTGAATCGAGATAGTGTCAGATACATGTACATGTACTTTATTAGACCACCCTTGATTCATGTGATTGGGAAATACCGGTACTAAGGGGTTAATATAGCACGAAACAATCCTTGGCATTAGATCACTGGGGTGGAATGGCGTTAATACCACAAAGGCCTTCGAGTGGAAGTTCATGGTCACTGTGCCAGGATTTGCAGACTGGGAGAAATTAAGTTGCCTGCTGTTTAAAAAGAGGCGACTTTTTCATGTAGAATCAGAAGGGAGACTGCACTTTCCTGATAATCAGCTGTTGACATGTCACCACATGGTTTTACACTAAACATGCTAAAAATAGCAACAAACGAATGAACCAATCAGAGAGCAAGATTCTATCACGTGACCAACCCCCAACAGAACAGATGTCCAGGATGTACATTAAATATGCTGGCAGAATGCAATGTAATCTTAGCTTTTACCATACCACAAATGGCATGCCCATCCAAACATAAAAAGGTTCATTGGAGGAAAGTTTGGTTGCTAACACCGCATATCTGCATGTAGTTTCATCGACACTATGCACTAAACGACATAAATCAAACGTTTGTACACAATGTGCACAGTACACACAACCATCTGTGTACAAAATACATTCACACGCAATACATCGCCTGTGCACGCAAGTATAGGCTACCGGTACATCATTCACAATTTTGTTTTGCCGAGAAGGCGAATTTATTACGACGTCTAGGCGACTTGAATATCAGATATTTGGGGGCGAAACTGGGAGAGATGTTTTCAAGGCGCTATGACATCGCCTTGGGGTTCCTTACTGGCGAATTTAGGCGATATTTTTGTGAAATTTCGCCCACGTCGCCTGCTGGCACGGATGCCAATTGGTCCTTCTTCGTTCTCAAGATGCGATAGACGACCACAGGCCTGTGTGACGTCATCAGAATCAACCCAGTGACGAGACATCCGCCTTATTACTTATTCACTGTGAGAGCCGAGCTGGGCAGAGCAAGCGATCAACTGTCGAAACTCCCAATGCCAGTGTCATTTAATTGGTAATCATTGCGTCATTAGGTTCTTAGAATGAAAAAAAGAACTCACCTAGAGTCTCATTGTTTAAATGTGCTGAACTCCTTCGAAGTAGGCGATTGAACTGCTGAATGCAGACTCCTGGCCTTGGCTGTGAATTCCAATGATGATGACGTCAAGCAATGGCAAATGATACGCTGGCGCAAAAGGCGCGAAAATTCAAATACCCCTGTTTTTTATTTTGTTGAATAGCGCCCCCTGGTGAACAGATCTGGCATTAACTTCCCTTTGAACTGATGTAGAAAATATCAACCTATCTATCCCATCACTTTTTGTCTACATATTTATCATAGGGACTGAGATATTGCGATATTTCATTTTACACAAAACGCCCCCTGGTGCGCCTAATATAGGTCAAATTGCGCTCATTTTTTGTTTCCGAGGAGAGTTCACCAAGGGCTACCTTCAGATGTAATTTGGAGTCTCTAGCTACTACGGTTACAAAACGTCGGGCATAGTTGGACAGATGGACTGCTGGACTGCAGGACTGCTGGACTGCTGGACTGGTGGACTGCTGGACTGACACACTGACGCCACTGAATACCTATTTGACTAGCTCCGCTGACCTTTGGTCAGCTGAGCTAAAAATTCATTTCATGACTCAGCAAGTTTATGATCGGATGCCATCAAGTTGCTAACAGGACAACGATGCCAGCAGATTGGACATGGACAAAATGTAGGATTCCTGGGAACTTTGTGTTTCCATGGAAATCCCTGTGACCCGATCTAGCAAAAGTGGGCACATGTTGCAGATCATCACTGGTCAGCAGGTAATACTCAACTATTATCACTGCTGTCCACTACGCTATGCTGACAGTGATTTCAGTTCTTTTTGTGAACACTAGAGGCCGTATGTACCGAACAAAGATTATCTTGAACTCAGGTTGAGCTACAACTTTTCAATTGTTCAGCTTTGCCAGGGCAAGATGTGACAATGGAAAAGTTGTGGCTCAATCTGATTCTGAGTTCAAGATAATCTTTGTTTGGTGCATACGGCGCTAGGTGTCACTGGCATTGTTCTGAATCTTACAAAATACTCAAGAGGAGGTGTCAATCAATTGGGTGTCACTAGGTCCAATTCAATGCCTAGCGGACCCATTCATGGTTGATTGAGCACCAATCAGGAGAATTTTCTTTTGTATTAGTTCGCTAGAACTTTGCTGCCATCTTTTGGCAATAAGCGCGGCTATCTGGTCCTATTTTGCTCTGGCACTGAATGCCAGAACAGAATGGGTTAACATGATAAAACCAATACCCCAAACAATTTTTCACCAATTAGTGTTAAAATAATCTACACGATAAAAAATTCCTCCCAGGGTTAGCGTTAACTGATGACTTGGATGAGACCTTGGGGCAGACATTTTGATCTAAACGTATTTTACTCTCATAATTCCTCGAGTGATGCTCCAACCATAACAACTGGTTGAGTCACTGCGGGACACTTCTGTCGGCTGTCCTCTTAACGAGATTTTTGTAATTACTCGATGCCTTGATGCAGATTAACGAGGTGCGAATGATATCTTGATGCAAATTGATGGTTTTTAAATGTCTGAATCATTTTTAGGCCAGAGTGGTGTAGTGACTTTAGGTTTGCTGAAGGTCAGGAGGTGATGGGGTCAACTCCAGCACGAGTGTCATGTCCCCCGAAACCCAGAATGTGAGATCCATTCACAATCACACACTCGGCCACTTTTCCCAAGTTTTTGGGAGTTCTGGTTTCCTCCTGTGCAGTCCCAGTGTAATGTCTATTAAACTACAGGGTGGGCCAAAGAAAGTGTCCCTCGAACAATACTACAGTATTTCTATTGTTTCCCTATTGTTCAAGGGACACTTTTTCTGGCCAACCCTGTAGAAGGCTACTAGAAGTAGAAGGCTACTTTGTGCTCTCAACCGGTCTGAAACAATCAAATGTTGAACAAAATCAGCTGCTCCTTCAGTCCTCCTGAAAGGTTTCTCGCGAGACTGGGGTCATAACGTAAAGCGCATTAACCCTTAAAGTGCCGTTACCGAGTATACTCGGTGCAACAATTCTCTTTTTAAGGACCATTACCGAGTATACTCGGTAAAGGTCATAAAATTAAAATTTCAAAACACATGCATTTTTGGCAATTTTTTTCCTTTTTTCGGAAATTTTTTTTTCTTCGAAAAAACCCCCGGTCACGTGGGAAGGAAAAGTTGAAAAACTCCGGCGCTCTAAGGGTTAAAACAATATAATAGCATATTGGTTAAACTACCTATGGTATACCTAGTGTAACCATGGTAGAATTTTCTAGCGCGGCAGCCTAAGAAATCAATATAATAGCGAAAGGTGCACTATAAAAAGTCACAAACTCACAATAATTCAGTCACTTCTCACAAAATGTCCACAGTTCTTGTCCATCTCCTCATTTCACAGCATGCATGCCATGTTTTCGTTTTTCTTTATGACTCTCTTAATTACGTTGTCACCCAAATCTCTTTTCCATTTTCATTGGTTAATTGCTGTCGCATTGCAATTTTTGCATGATGACTAGGACGGGAATTACGTTAGCTTTAACGGTTGTCATGGCCTGTAGACCAGTCTCAAATTGGCATAAACGAAAAGATCTGCGCACTTCTGCCGAAATCTCAACCATAACCTCGCTCTGAAACTAAATGACGTGACGCAGACAACCCCACGACAGTGACTTCGAAGACGTTGCGTCAGAGTCGATCGTAGCTGAACCGTGGATTACGTCATGTCACCCGGTTTCAGATCGAGGTTGTGGTTGAGATTTCGGCCGAAGTGCACAGATCTACGAATTCAAGAATCGTCTATTTTGTGGTACAGTTGTTGAAAGTGGATTCCAGGTGCGGATCCAAGGGGGCGCCCCGGCATGCGCCTCCCCTTTTGGCCAACAAATATGTAAAATCGACTGTCAAATTCTGAAATTTGGAGCAAATCATTGAAATTCATCGCAGATTTCAATGTTTCTAGCACAGGGCACCCTCTCTTTTCCCAAATCCTGGATCCGTCCCTGGATTCATACCTCGGATTGTCAGAGACACTCGCAGTTAGAGCCAAAGAACCACCGAGAAGTGAAGAAGAACAACACAAGCTAATCAAGTTTGATTCGGGTTCCAAGCATTGGATACTAGGGACTTTCGGCAACGCTCTGTATCGGGGATCCGTATGACATAGCTCGATACGTCATATGTGACACGGATCGACGATACGGAGCCTTGCCAGAAGTCCCTACTGGTTTAAAGAATAGAACTTGTCCTACCTGAGCCACACTTTCAAACTGTTCATGACTTTTCTGAAGAGCTTTGGCCCGAGACAGCTTCTTCCCGACGGCCGTGTTCTTTGATAAGAAGACATCGCCGTGGTTATTCAACCAGTCCAACACCTGCAAAATGAAAATAGTCACATTATTACACTTTCTCTCCTGGTGGCAATTTCATGAAATTAAACCCAACAAATCCTGAAATTGTATAGCAATCCTGTCACATAGGTGGTAATCCTTGGAAAGTATTCCCTGAGAGCTTTCCAATGAATACCTATAGGGTCGAATTCATAAAGCAGTTCTATAGTTAGAACCGTCTTAGGCCGGTTCCAAGTATCGTCAACCACTGTACTTGGAACCTGCCTAAGACGGTTCTAACGATAGAACCGCTTTATGAATACGACCCATAGAGCCTGTGCAGATAACGTCATCTTAGAACAATCTGCCATCTTGACCGTCAAATGGATATCAAATTACGTAGTTGATCCACGAGGTGCACTTCGTCGTTCGCGGTGTGCGACTTCAACCATGACGTGATCTACACATGGCGCACTTTGTCGTCGACGTCAGCATGGTGGACCACCGGTCAAACGTGACGTCACAATGAACCATTGCACAAGTTCTATAGTCTTCATACTCCCGACAAATTTGATGAAACCGGTTACCGTATTTTCCTGACTATAGGGCGCACCTGACTATAAGGCGCACCCCCAATTTCACCCAAAATCTCTAATGAAATCCATACATAAGGCGCACCTCCCTATAAGGCGCAGTCCTGTCAGTGAATGCGTCAGTGCATATTATACACATACAATGCATGGCTGCTCAGTGTGCATTGACCCAACAACAGCCAAGACAATCACAGGGTCTGATTGCCTTGTTTGAACCCATTGACATCTGCAATTCTGCTGTTGGTACTGATGGATCTGGTTGTATGATTTCTTAGCTTGTTGTGACAAATTAGGCCTAACTGAAACTTCATCAGTTCACTGCATCATCTGTCAACCAGCACTGTGACAATAACTTTGGCTTGCATGCATCCACGCATGCTTGAATGCTTGGGTTCGTCATTGTCTTGACACTTCTGATCAAATTGTCAGACTGGATCCGCAGATAAGGCGCACCTCCCTATAAGGCGCACCCCCAATTTTAGACCCTTCTTCAAGGAAAAAGGCTGCGCCTTATAGTCCGAAAAATACGGTATTAAATCTTAACTTTTCTCCAAATTCTCTATAAACACACCACTGACAGCTAAAATTCACAACAATCTTTGAAATAGTTCAGTTTGTAGGTGACCTTACAACATAAGTTTACTCTCTAAAGCTTGATTTAAAAGCTTGTGACGTGCACAGACGGCCCTCGCATTCTGGCCTTGGGGGAGGGGGGGATTTTAAGATGCATGATTCCCTGCCATAGAGCACACATGCTCATGAAAATGTTCCTAAATGACCTCTACAGATTTCCACTGCAAGATGTCAATCTGCATGTCCCAGGTTGGTGATTTACGCCCCAGCATCAAGTCAAGGGGGATGGAGGGATATTCGGGACATGGCAAGATGCATGCATGATTCATAGCTGTAGAACATGCACTTCTGTGAACAAAATTTTTGACTCGAATTTGGAGCTTACTTCCATTTTGGCTGACTGCTGGATGTGAATGTCCATGAAGAGACCGTCCTAGTGAATATTAGTGGGAGAAATGTTTAGGATTGATGAGAAAGTTCCAGTGACATCAGGAGGCGATTTTCTCCAGTCAACCCTGAAATCATGCTGCTCCGTGCGAGTTTTCTTAAGCCAACTGGCTATCAACGGGCAATCCACCTTGGTTCATCCTCCCACAGCAGGGCTTTGGTCTCGTTCCACTTCTGTGAGTGGATGAAGAGGAGTGAGGTAAAAACCCCTGCTGTGGGAGGATGACCTTGGATGGTTTCTTTATGGCTTATGCCTTGACCAGTAACAAAACAACTGCCCAGCTTTCTTCTTTGTCTGGCTTTCGTAAAATCTGGGTGATTACATTTCGTCCTTGACATCCTGGAGTTATTTTGGTTCATCCTGGTCCATATCGTGTGTGACTTAAGATGGGTTTTGCTGTGACGGGTCACATATTTGTGGCGGTCTAGGAAAACCCAGCGGATGTCGCATTTGAGGGAAGTGTTAATGGCCTTGGTGAACCCGCACATCTCAATAGCTGAAATGTACTACGTAACAGGTAAACAGTAGCAGATCAATGCACAGGCAATCTGACAGCCCTTGTTGATCATTCAACGATATCCGACGGGTTTTCCTGGACCGCCACACATATCGTGTGTGACTTCAGACGGGTTTTGCTGTGACGGGTAACATATTTGCCAGGCATTTCATATAGGCAGCAAAGAAGAGCAACCTCTGTTCAAATTATTTGATCTAGAAAATACGAACTTCAAGAAATCAGCCTACCTAAAGCCTGCAGCACACGTCACCATTTTCGTTGCTCCTACAGGCAATTTTCGTGGTCGGCAATTTTTGTGGCGGTTGCCGGTTTACAGCAGACGTCACCACTCAGTGGTCTCGTGTGCTGCTGATAGCCACACATCACCACAACTTGCAACCACGAGCAATTTTCGTGGTGAGAAATCAAACATGTTTGATTTTTGGCAACTTGTGGTCACCACAGAATTTCCGTGGTGAGTGGTCATTGCCGGCCGCAGCACACTTGGCCATTTTCGTGGCGACCACGAAAATTGCCTGTATGAGCAACGAAAGTGGTGACGTGTGCTGCAGGCTTAACAAAAGAGGTTTGCGACCTGAGTTATCAAATCTTACCTGTTTTACATCCTGTTGGAAGAGACAGAGTCCTAACCTCTGATGAAGACGAACTTTCTTGGCCTGCGACAGCTGCTCGAGCTGGCGATGATGCGCCAAGACTTCGTGGATGACGTCGAGGATATGTGCGGCCCCCTCCGAGTAGTCCGCTTTGGCAGTGAGAGTGTTGTTGCTGTTGTGGGTGACGGGAGTTTGGAGGGTGTCCAGCAGCTGTTTACCATCTTGGCACACCTGGAACAGGGAAAAAGGGTCAGAAATCTGGCCTTTTTTAGGCCCTATGCCATGGTATGACCTGAATCCTATCACATAGGTATTCATTGGAAAGCTCTCACTGAGTACTTTCTGGTTTTTGACGAAGTGGTGTTGACCACCACGGGCGTAGGAGTGTAGACTTCCGAGGTGTAGGAGTACAGTGGAACCTCACATAGCGGACACCTCTGCCAGGAGGACACCTCTCTATTAAGGACACCAAAGTTCAGTCCCAAATTGATCATTTCTATTCATTTAACCTCTGTAATCAGGACACCTCTCAATTAAGGACAGCATTTGTTAGTCCCAGAGGTGTCCTTAATAGAGAGGTTCCACTGTATTGACCACCAGGGGCATAGAAGGTTCACCAGCAGGGGCATATGAATTTGATGACACCAGGGGCGTAAGAGTGTGCTGACCACCAGGGGGCGTAAGACTGTGTTGACCACCAGGAGCGTAGGAGAGTGTTGACCACCAGAAGGCGTAGGAATATGTTGACCACCAGGAGGCGCAGGGGTGTTGACTACCAGGGCATCGGAGANACTCCCCAGTGGTCAATACGCCTACGCCCCCTGGTGGTCAACACACTCCTGTGCCCTGGTAGCCAACACTCCTACGCCCCCTGGTGTATTGACTACTGGGGCGTAGGAGTGTTGACCACACCAGGGGGCGTAGGAGTGTTGGCTACCAGGGCACAGGAGTGTGTTGACCACCAGGGGGCGTAGGCGTATTGACCACTGGGGAGTAGGAGTGTTGACCACCAGGGGGCGTACGCGTGTTTACCTCGGTATAAGTCTGATTGATGCTCTCTGTGATTGTCTGATGTGTTGATATTACTTCCTCTAACTTTGGAATCTCACTTGGTACTTCTAAACTGTCCAGCTGTGTACGCCACGGGGCAAACTGGGTCAAATACTGAAAAACAAAGACATTTTGATACTCATTTCCATATCCTTTAGTAAGTATTGGATTTTTTCGTCAGGTCTGAAGCCATAGCATTATTGGCCCTGGTAAGTATGGAGGCCACCTCAAGCTACTCATGTTCCTCACTTGGGTGGGGGTCTTTTACTTGCCCTTGCAAAGGCACAAGGTACAAGGCACCACGGCTTACTGTCCCATGTGACAGACAAGAACAGCCAGGGATGATTTATCCCATATGGCCCAGGATTATGATTTATCTCATATGACCCTTGGCCATATGGGATACACCAGAACACCAGAAAACTATCACATGTAGGAGTGCCTTTCAGCATCCTTCAAGATCTTTCAGTAGTTTCAACAATGAAAATTTAAAACTTGTAAGAATGGAAAGAATGCTGTTGACTCTAAATCTTACCTCCTCTGCACGTTTGTGGAATGTAACTGACATCATTAGCACGCTACTCCGATCCTCTAACGCTGCAGCAAAACTTTTCCATTCTCGGTCGAGATTCAAAGCAGAGTTGAGAATCGCCTGAGATGCAAAATGGCCGACTTCACCGAGCTTCTGGGCCACGTCGAGGATACGGTTGATGTTCACACAAACATTCTGAAATTGACAAGGAAGTGTTTCTAAGATAAGGAAGAGTTTCTAAGGACAAGTTTTTTGAGTTTTTCTTGTGAAAAGTGGAAGATGACTCAGAAATTTGGAGAAAAATCTTGAAGAATATGTCATCTTAGTGGACTTGTGGACTGAATTGGAGCTACTGTAAAGCAAGATAATTTCGTGGCTGGAAATTTTCGCGAATCAAGAATTATAGACATATTCACGGCAGGATATTTTCGCGAGTCTGCCATTTTTTTCAGTTTTTTTTCACGGACCGTACTTATCACTTGCGTGTACTCATATTCGCGACAGGAAATTTTTGCGACTCATACACTCTCGCGAAATTCGCGAAAATTTCCTGCACGCGAAATTTTCCTGCTTTACAGTATGTGCGAATTTGAAAAGTTTCCCGTTTTATTAAACGTAAAGTCTGAAAGGGAAGGTTACAGCTACACAGCAGGGAAGGTTACAGCTTCCAAGGCTTGATAATGATAATGCAACTGACATAATATCTGGCCATAAGTGATAAACTAGATTTCAAACATGATTAGACATGCCTTTATTTGAAATTTAAATGAATGCATGCTCCTTACTAACTCATGACCATGCAAAATATGAATTGTTCTATTGGTAAAGGGTTCAAAACTTAATACGGTTCATAAACTTTTGAGACTCCAAAGATGTCCACCCCGGCCCAGTGTTGGATGCAGCATACATTTTGCCCTGAGTGGACTTAATACGAAAGGGGTCAATATAGTTTTGGATTAGTGGTTGGTGACGTTGAGATGAAATGTATTTTCCCAATTGGTTTACCAGATTTCTGAATTCTTTTTTAATTTAATCCAGTGATATTCAACCACAGAACCCTACATTATTAGGCCTAATCCCCAATTGGTCACATAACAAACCCCTTCACTGCCAAATTCTCAAATCATACAGAAAACCCTATCATATACCTGTAGGTATTATTAAGAAAGTACTCACTGAGAGCTTTCCAATGAATACCTATGACATGGCTTTCATTTTTTATTCAAGATTTTTCATTTTCAACAAAACCGACCTGGGGCCTGTTTCATAAAGTGACTTTAAAGTAAAGGTACCTTTAACGAAATGGAAAATGCATTGAAGTTAATGGGAATAATGGTACCATTAGGTTGAAGCCACTTTATGAAACAGGCCCCTGGGCAGTGAAAGGGTAAAAAGAAAGAAATATGATGAATCAAACAGAGGCAGTAGAAAGCATGAAGATCATGTACAGCAAAGCCTTCAACCAGATGTAGGGTTGCAATATGAGTTGAAGATGAGAACAGGATTAGGAATAAAAGCTGAGATTCGCCCAAGCAGGCAGAACTGTCGTCAAATATGCAAATACTGAATTCTACAATACTTACATGCTAAAAAGAAAAGAACAAAATATAGTTATAACATTTTAAGAAGCACACAGGATGGGGCGGGGTAGAGGTGATAAAGGGTAATTCTCTTGGGGCCGATTTTTTAAACGATGGCTAGGATAACCATCGGGTTTCATTAACCCTCAGTTGACAAACTGTTTGTTAATCGAAGTGAATTTTTCGATTTTATGAATCGTTGAGAGCCAAACATTCTAAAAGCCAAAAGGTTTACTTTGGTTAATTCACGGTTTGTGAGAAAAGCCGATGGTTAAACCGAGGTTTACCTTAACTATCATTTAAATGAAATGGTCCATGGACCATGTGCTCACTCGTTTGGACATAACAGTGTAATGACAGAGAGAGGTACATGTCGGTTATGAGCAATCTGGGTCATCTGACCTAGGGGTATATATGTACCAAGTTTCAGATCAATAGCTCCAGCGGTTACGAAACGTGCCCTGCTAACGGACAACGACGGACGACGACGACGGACGACGACGGACGCCGCAGGACGATAAAAGCTCACGAGTGAGCTAAAAATCGGCCCTTGGAAAGGGAAAACACAGGAAATCTACACTAAAACATGCAAATTGTGGAACTTTTTGTCCTTTTTTAAGAAGAACAAATAGTCCTCTACTGAGGACTGATTGGAGTGGCCAATAGGTCCATGGACATAGGTTTCACGCATAATTTGAAACGCCAACTCTGATATCACAACATCTAGACTAATCGGATGGCTAACACCATGAAATATCGCCAGGTGCGGGAACGTACCATTGCATTTTCAGTAAACTGCTGATGGTCATCCTGTAACTCCAGCGCCATCTGTTGGGAGAATCCCACATCAGTGTAGTTGACTAGAAAGAGTTCTTTGTTGTGGTTCAGCCATTCGAACATCTGAAAGAATGGGAAAGATCGCTGTAGATGGAAAAAGAGACCTAAAGTCTCAGGGGGCAAAATGTTTGGGGAGGAAAAGTCCTTCTGGGTGAAAAGTCATGGAATGTCATTGGGAATGAAATATTCGGGCACAAATTTCCTAGTGCCATCTTCCTTACACGTGAAGTTTTTCACCCAATATCTTCTGTATTGTATTTGTATTTTTTTCCATCAGGGCTGAAGCCAAAGCATTATTGGCCCTGGTAAGTACGGAAGAGGCCATCTCAAGCTGCTCATGTTCCTCACTTGGATGGGGTCTTTTACTTGCCCTTGCAAAGGCACAAGGTACGAGGCACCATGGCTTATTGTCCCATGTGACGGACGTGATGAGCCAGGGATGTTAATCCCGCATGGCCCAGGCTGGATTTGAACCCAGGACCTGCCGCTTGGTGAGCGGACATGATAACCACTAGGCTATCTATCAAGCTTTCTGAAGTTGTTCGTCTGCCTCACACATGAAAATTTTCCCTGGATACGGTATCTAATCTACTCACCAGGTGGTCGCCCATCAAACATTCCACTAGCGCCCCCTATCCTATGCATAATTCTCCGTCCCTCCTCCTCCATATACTCAACGGGGGCTTTAAAAACTTTGGCCTTGAGGTGGTTGTGATCCTCGATCATTATTTTAGCACCATGCAAATTGTCCGGGATGTCATGACATGACATACAGTCTTGTAAATGCTCAAATTTTCCTAGCATGTCCGTCGCTTTCCAGTTGAAGTCTTCAAGTTGCTGCAAAGGATGAAACCACGGACTTTTTTAAAGCAGGTTCGTACATTTATGTTATTTGTGACCAACTCTAGCAAATGTAGGTGCCTGTCGCAACCGAGGAAAGGGCTAACGGCCTTATAACACAATAGCTGAAATGTACGTCTCTGTAGGATGACAACAGTAGTGGACAACAGTAACAATAGGGAGGTTTCGCAAGCGCCCGGTTAGGCCCTACCACGACGTTTATCTATTGTGCCGGTATACACAAACAATAGATAAACGTTGTCGTATGGCCTAACTGGGTTGCAAAGTGCTCACTGAGAGCTTTCCAATGAAAACCATAATCATAGGTTTCAGGGGGCTTTCAAGCTTTTTATATATTTTTATCATTTTTAACGAAACTGGGCTTTGGAGGGACGGGGAAAAGTTACTTACCAATCTCAGATCAATCCACTCCTCATTATCGTATTCTAATGTACCATTAAAATTCGGCGTTAAATTGGACGGGTCGACGGCGCGGTGGAGTTGCTCAATATTCACCATACTGACCTGAAAATTGAACACAATGGATCATTTTGAAGCAGGAGATATCAGTACCCCCACCCTCCACAAGATGGCAGCACTATTGCAAAAGGAATGCTTGCTCCTGGTCAATGGCTCGCCTCAGTCGGTCAATTATACTGAGTACATGTACATTGCATAAGCAGTTGACATTTTTAACCCCTGCTTGGTGAAAAGCTCCCTACACTGTGACCAGGAAAATCCTGTTGGAAGCTCTGACACAAATAGCAACACTTATTATCAACTACGCATGAACTAACCTCAAATTTATACTTCGCACTTCCAACACTTGTTTTCTGTTTTTCCCAGAACTTTTCTGGTTTTATGATATAAGCATGATGAATATCTTGTGGGAAGCACTCCTGGAAGGGAACAATATGTTAGGAGAGGGTATCTTGGCATTAGGGAGGTTTCGCAAGCGCCCGGTTAGGCCCTGACGACGATGTTTATCTATTGTTTGGGTATACCCAAATTCGCGCCGGATGTCGGTCATGTTTTCTGGGCGAATATGAGGCGATTTCTGTGCGATTCTGTTGCGAATTTGGGGCGAAATCTTCAGCATCTCTCGATGCAGCAATGCATGCACATTTTATAAGTGCCTGTCATCATGACTGAGAGCAAATACCGACCTGTAAAACTTTCAGCACAGGTTTGACACTATGCCACGTCAGGCCTCTCATATCTATCACAACGGTGAAGCCCTCATTACGTACATCTTCGCTGTGAAAAGAGAAGGGACAATTCGTGAGACAAAATATTGTGTTTCATCAGTAACATCAGGCAAAGGTGAAAGTAAATTGGAATTTGAATCACAAGAACACTAGAGCACAAAGGCCTTATCAGCCCTGGTTTACACTGATATTACCGTAAATAACTCACGAAAGCCTCGACCCAAAGGCATTGTCAGCCCTGGTTTACACTGATACCGTAATAGACTCACAAAGGCCTAGGCCCAAAGGCATTGTCAGCTCTGGTTTACACTCTAACACCATGTCACTCAGGGCCAGGGTAAAATTAGCTGAGGTGCACGGGTGAAAGTGACTGGGGCCAAAAATGCCACAGCAGAAGGAGGCACCAACTTGGTAAACAGCCATGTCTGAATGATTTTGACCTTTTTCCCCCACTCTTTTTGGACTTTCTTCAAGACCAAAACAGAAGCAACAAATTTGGTCAGGATGCACACCGCCAAATTAGACCCAGGCAGTGTTTCCACCAGAGGGTACTAAGGGTACCATGCTAGTACCGGTACCCACAATGGCACAGAAAAGGGCAATTTTCTTTAATTTCATGGGGTTTTGGCTGATTTTGAAGAAATTCCCTCAAAACAATTTCTGGCAGAGACCCTGCCAGGTAGCAGGGGACAAACCTACACGGGCATGCTTCCACAATCACCCCCCCCCCCCCATCTGCCTGCAAGCGCAAAGCACTCAGAATGGGAAAATCCCGGTCACCCATGTAATCCAACCAACATCAGCAGAAACACCAATATTGTACTCCAGAGGCAAACATGTCCCAAACAATTGATTCATAAATCTTGCAAACTCTCGGACAATTCCACGGCAAATAAAAAGATTTGTACAGAGCCAGGTTTGTGGAATAAATCACCAATAATAATGTGGGATGGAGGAGTAGTGTTTTAGGAATGAGCCGGAGAGGTTAGCGTGGGCAGTCTGGTGGAATACTGTATCGGAACGAAAGTGAGAAATATGGCATTTTTTTTCTCCGCCTAAATCTCAGGAGGAAACCGGCCCACTGACAGATGGTGTCAGTATCAATTAATAATAGGCTGTTCTCAAATTGACGCAAACAACAAAGATCTGCGCACTTCCGCCGAAATCTCAACCACGACCTCGGTCTGACGTATTAACGCAGACAACATCACGACCGTGACGTCGAAGACGTTGCGTCAGACTCGACCATTGCTGAATCATGGATGGCGACATGTCAGCCGCTTTTAGATCGAGGTTCTGGTTGAGATTTCGGCGAAGTGCGCAGATCTGCGAATTTGAGAATTTATTTATTTATTTATTTTATTTATTTATTACAATGGTCTATCAATCAATATTTTATAGGTTTAAGCAAATTTCTCAAGCACTTGTCATCGTTCACACCTGAAGATCAGACAGAATAGAGGGGTGTCTCTGAACTCTTCAATGAAGTCTTTTCCTAATAGAACTTGAGCAGTGGTTCATTGTGACGTCACTTTTGACCGGGGTTCTTCATGCTGACGTCGACGACAAAGTGTGCTATGTGTAGATCACGTCATGGTTGCGCCGATGACCAAGTGGGTCGATGACGTCAATTTGACCGTCAAATGGCAGATTTTTCTGTGGTGACATCATCTGCACAAGCTCTATAGCTGCTCCGATCTTGGATGGGAGCTGATGCCACAGCTGGGGCCCACAACAGCGTTCGGCCTGCCTCCAACTTTGGTAAGATTGAATCTTGGTACATCCACGAATAACTGAGAGCTTGACCAGAGAGGATCTTCAAGTCCCCCCTAGGATCAACCTCAGTCTGTGACCTCATACAAACCAGGGTTTCAGACAGACCTGAGACTGCCACTCGCACATCAAACAGTGAATAGCGATGCCCCCTATACTTACTTTGGCACACTAGCCAGGTAAGACATCAATGTTTTCAGGTCTTCATATGGCACTTTGTCAGGTTGTGCTTGACTAGGAACGGTTAACACGGGTCCTCCCCGCCGGTCTCTACCACCTGAAAACCAAGACAGAATATTTGCATAATGTCCTGAATCACACGAAGCTGGCACCTAGGGGTACGTGTGGACAAAGTTTGGCGTGAAAAGTTCCCATGATTACAAGTTCAATACTATGTTATTTAATGAACAATAGGCCTCATTATTACAATACCTCATCAGGTGAGCCAAACCTGCCCATTAAAATTTGATGGTTTACAGTATGAGGTATTGTCATGGAAACCTGGCTTACCAGACACGAAGGCGATTCTCTCCCTGAGTAACGGGACGACCTCAGCTGCACGGAGGGTTTCTGAGCGTCTGGTTCCTGTAATGATAAGGATTGAAAAAAGTTAAGAAATAAGCCAAACTTTGTGGTACTTCAGGTTAATCTTTATCTGGTACTTGTAGCCAAGGAGATCTGGATGCCTTATTTCTCTCCTGAAAAGTAGGCCCAGTGAATTTTTACCTGAATGGAGAATACCTTTTTAGGGTGAGCTAGAGCAGGTCACACTGACCTACTTCCTGATGCCATGATGAAAAGTAGGTCACACTGACCCACTTACTGATGCCATGATAAAAGTAGGTCACACAGACCCTCTTCCTGATGCCGTGATGAAAAGTAGGTCAGAATGACCCACTTACTGATGCCATATAAAAGTAGGTCACATGGACCCTCTTCCTGATCCCATTGAAAAGTAGGTCAGAATGACCCACTCACTGATGCCATGATGAAAAGTAGGTCACACTGACCCATTTACTGATTAGGTAGGTCACAGTGACCTAATTCCTGAAAAGCTCTCCTGAATTTTGGCCATCAGTGATGTATGTTGGAGGAAACTGGAGGTCAGAGAAAACCTCAGGGGTCAAAGCGTACCAGCCTTTTCACTGCCAGGAATTATTTTGGCAATGGGAGACCCCTCTTAACATTCTCTCACCCGTCAGTGTCAGATAAAAACAAGTCATACGGCAGGTTCCGGTTTACACAATCAATCAAGCACGTTTACTGACTGATACGGGGTCAAGCCCCAGAGCTCACACATACTTACATAATGATTCAATACTGTTATATCAATTACAGAGACAGTGCTGAGGGCAAAGAGAAAGTAATCAATATGTGAATAAAATGTAGCCTGTGGTTTGGTTGATACAGTATGTACAGAGCTGTTTGTGTGTGTATATACAGAACAATCCAGGCATGATGGAGCTAATGTCATGGACATGGAGGCAGGGCTAATAGATGAAATGTACAGGTAGATGTACAGGCACGGATCCAGGGGTGGATTCGGGGGGGGGGGGGGNGGGGGGGGGCGCCCCGTCTTTCGGCCAACAAATCTGTAAAATTGACAGTGATATTCTGAAATTTGGAGCAAATCATTGAAATTCACCGCAGATTTCAATGTTTCTAGCACAGTGCGCCCCCTCTTTCCCGAAATCCTGGATCCGCCCCTGATGTACATGCCTGCATACAACAGCATGGAGTCAGGCATCACTCAGCGGACACCTCTACCAGGCAGACACTTCTCTATTAAGGACACCTCTTGATCATTGCTATCCCAGTCTATTTTGACAGCTGCAACAAGTATACCTCTCCATATGTGCTTCTCCACACGTGAGAGTTTTCTTGAGCAAGTTGGCTATCAATGGGCAATTCACCATAAGTTGCCCATAGAGAACGGACTCGCACATAAACTTAAAGGGACACTATGGGCAGCTAGCTGTTTGGCTCATGCATGTCAGTGAGGTGACTTCATCACAGGTGGCACTCACAACTAAAAACTTACAGATTTGGGCTCAAAAGTTGATGTTTAGTGTATGTTACTTGCAATACGTGTCAGAGTTAGATTCTCATGCCCACCGACCTGTGTGATAACCTAAGCACATCAAAATGTCTGTCAGTATTCTAGCCAGAAATTTCTCCAAACAGGGTGGGGATGACTGCATTTTCCTATGATTTTTTAAGGCCCTGGACTTTCGAACAGGGTGGGAGCGAAATTCAAACAGGGCGGTGAAATAGAAAATGCATTGCAAGTTACATTTTTAAACGAGGTGGTAAATTTGAACAGGGTGGTAAAATGACCTTGGAGTTTTGAACAGGGTGGTACCGCCCTGTGAAACTGACCTGGCTGGAACCCTGGAGGAGGCTGCCTGTTGGGCCACGTAAGGCCACCTTATGTCAGGTCTGTTATGTCAGCCCTGATGGTTTCTTGAACATCTTAATACAGAAGTTCAACCGTACATTAGATTGCCCCGTTCTCCAATACGCAAACCTTTCATCCCATTAACTTTGTGGCTTCTTCCATACTCGAAATGTCAAACCCAGTTCCACTTTGGTTATTACTACACAACTCCACAGATTCCACCCACACGTAACTATGATGTGGGCTCTCTGATGTAGCTCAGCACATCGTACATACACCGTATATATTTAGGCCAAAAAGCTATATGTATTGCCTTTTGATAATCTTTCTGTATCAAACATAGTTGACATTAGCTTGGAGTAACGTTCGCCCTCTGACGTAGATTAATCGCCAAGCTCCGATAAGATACGATCAGTCGAAGACCCTTGGTTTCTCATTTTTTTACATCTATCAGTCGGAGGCGAACACTAATACGGCTGATTCCAACTCATTTTTTGTTTCAGCTTAGCAGGGATGGAGCCGGCCATATATGTGGCAGTCTAGGAAAACCCGGCGGATGTCGCTGAATGATCAACAAGGGCTGTCAGATTGCCTGTGCATTGATCTGCTACTGTTAACCTGTTACGTAGTACATTTCAGCTATTGAAATGTGCAGGTTCACCAAGGCCATTAACACTTTCCTCAAATGTGACATCCGCCGGGTTTTCCTAGACGGCCACACATATCTACCAGGATTCAAGAGCTTATAATTCCTGCTCTAATCATCCGTTGGCTATCTTCAAAATGCACACACATATCACCGCCAAAGACCAATCCACACCAGCCTACAGGTCTACTCTTAGCTCAGCTTGATATTGGTACATGATAATGAAAGGTATAAGAGCTTGGCCGTCATCATCTCAATGTTGTACATTGCAGCCGTGTATTCTAAGTGCACTTTATCTGCAGCGATCCTGAAGCCGGAATTCTGCCGTTTCTTATGAATGAAGATCTTTTCCTTCCTGTTTGACGAATAGGTGAACATTACAAGCGAACATATCTCATCCAAACAACATGAGCAGGTCAAGATGTTAACAGAGTAGTACCGGTATGAATGAAGTCTACTCCAGGCCCATCCACTACAGCGGTTGCTTTTGTTGCCCCTGTTTCCACTACAGTGGATACCCTCTCTTGCTATCGTCTTCACTGCAACAGTTACCCTTGCTTTCCACCATTTCCACTACAGCATTAATACCCTCCGTTGCCACATCACTTCTGCTACACCAGTTACCCTCCCTTGCCACTGTTTCCACTACAGTTACCCTTTCGTGCCGACATTGCCACGACATTGGTTACCCTCTTTCCATTGTTTTCAATGCAGCAGTTTCTTGCCACAGTTTCCACTACAGTGGTTACCCTCCCTTGCCACATTTTCCACTCCCTTGCCAGTTTCCACTACAGTAGTTACCCTTCCTTGCCACATTTTCCACTACAGTGGTTACCCTCCCTTGCCACAGTTTCCACAGTAGTTACCCTCCCTTGCCACATACTTTCCACTCCAGTGGTTACCTTCTCTTGCCACAGTTTCCACTACAGTCATTACCCTCCCTTGTCACAGTTTCCACTACAGTGGTTACCCTCCCTTGCCACGCTTTCCACTACAGCATTTTGCCTACCTTCAAGTTGTCCAAAACCCTATGTCGACTGCATGGCAAGAGTTGGAACGGTTGTGTAAGTGGTGAAAATGGCCATAATAACTTATTATCTTGGAACAGTTGCTGAGAAATAGCCTGGGCAATTTCACCAATGACATGCATGACGAGAGGATGTTTAAATTTCTACACTACAGTTGAGCTTGTCTACAAACCAGAGCACCTGTCTGTTCCACCAACATCAACCAGACATCACAACCTGCAACTCTACTTTACACAAAGCACTCCACGTTCTGAGTGATTTCAAATGATTTTGAGGCATTCTTGCACAGAAGCTGAATAGTAGAGAATTGGCACTTCGCTTTCTGTTCAGTATACCAACACAAGTGGGGGAAATTGCTCCCGGGTTGAATGCATATGTTGCTGGTAGGTTTGATGCAAATTGGATACCTTGTATCTTGCATCTTTTGAGAGGAAATGAAGTGTTTAACCCATTCACTGCTGGGCCCGTCTATGTAAACTTCCAAAACATGGAAAGTGTGAATTTGGAAATATCTTGGAAACCCAGGCACATAGGTATTCATTTGAAAGTACTCAGCGAAATCTTTCAAATGAACACCTATTTGATATGGTATACAGGGATTCCGCCAGAGGGGGGGCAAGGGGGCAGAAGCCCCCTTTCATGATCTGAAGGGGGCATGCCCCCCCCTTAAATTGCAGAGCAGTGTCTTTAAATTGCCCTTATTTTCATTCAAGAGATACAACAGTCGAACAAAGATCTGTACACAGGAAGTTTTAAGCTCTGAAATGCTTGGAAAATGCATCTCCAGCCTTTTGGGGGAAAAAATTTTCTGGGGAGGGCCCCCAGACCCCCACTTCGGCTGGAGGCACCCAGATTGTGCCCCCNNNGGAAATATTTTTTCTGGCGGAAACCCTGGTATAGGTTAATAAACATAAAGTCGTCTCCGAATTTTGCAAATTTTCGACCCCAACCGGGATCTTCCTCACAGGTGGCGCTAGCAACTGACAACCTACGGATTTTGGCTCAAATGTAGGCCTACTATACTTGCAATCCACGTCAGAGTCAGATTCTCATGCCAACCAAAATGCCTACGATGAGGATGCCTGTAGCGTCCCCTTTATTTTTTAAGTGCATTTTCATTTATCATGCGACAATTACGACTGACTTTAATGATCAGATTCGTTCGTTGAAGTCCCATCAGCCCCACACCTTCTGGTAGATTGAGTCACTCTCAGCCACCACACATCACAGATTAACATCTTTTTCATGAAAAATTGTCGAGAAATCCACAGTTGACACAAATGGACATTTTAGTGCTAAAACTGGATTGCTATAACTCAAAAATTTTGTAAGATTTCCAATGGGATAGTTGAACACGAGGGAGGTGAACAGGTTCATCTGTCATTGAGTTTTGCGTGAGTCAGAATGTAGCATCTGGAATAGGAAAGATGGGTGCAGGCTTTTATATTCACTAATTTGGGCTATTTCTGTTTACGGTGATATGAGGCCCCATCAGAGCGCCAAAGGCGCGATCGGGGGAAGCGCGAGGGGGTGTCCCCCATGTTAGAAAATTTCTTGAAAATAGAGGATAAAAGACGCCATTTCCAGGCATCTGAGATTCCCATTTAAATGTAAAACAAGACTTAAATTTGGGCACCCTTAATTTGGGCTCCGACATTAAACGTTGTTAATTTGGGGGAATATAAAGGCCTAGGGTGAACGTAATGGCTTTCTTCCTTGTCATTTGGCAACCAGGAAATTGCGCTCCAAGGCCACACCAGTCATAAAACCGTCAAATAGATCATCGACGTGTGATATTTACCTGTCCAGTAATATGCCTCCACCTGTAAGTCACGTGACCCCGACGACGCCTGACGACGGTAGCTACGATGGGACGGGGAGAAGTATCCACCCCCACCGGACGCTCCAAATAGCCCCATCCGCGGTGATGACCGGCCGTCATACTCAGGTGGATCGTCGTTGCTATATTGCCATATTCTATCGAGATTGAGTTCAACGTTCCTCCACAGTGGCATTTTCCTGAGTTAGGTTCGAAAATTATCCAGACAAAAGCGTTTTTTATGGGTCAGTAATCCAAAGAGTATTCCACAATTAGTCTAAGATTTGTAAGTCACTACATCACAGTGATTGTTGAGCATATCCGGGATGCAAGATACTTAATCCAAGAAGAAAGCATGGTATATAATATAATCCTGTAAGAGAGACCACATTCCTTAAGGTTGCCCAACCTGTGTGGGACGGGGTGCCCCCTCCTTATCTGCCTCAAAGGGTAATCCTCCTACACTAACAAACTAGGACTAAGGCATGTAAGGGCCATATGTTTGGATTAGACTTTAGCCTAAAGTATAGCATACTGGTAAGTTATACTTTCTCTTCGCTTGAAGCATTGAGAAAAGTCAGACTTCAATGAAAGTGTGGCTGAAGTCCGACCCCTGCATACGGCCCTAGGACTAAGACAAGACGCAGAAGTTGGAAGAGATTTTCTAGGATGGTACGATGGCACACTTCCTGGTGTGACAACAACAGGAAGAACTGTCATGATGACATGGATAATTGGAGATTTGGGGATGGGACCTAATTCACTAACTATGGACATGTTGCCTCCAACTGGCAACCTCCCAGCATATTGAAGGAGGACGAGCTGGGCTAACTTCCCTAACATGCCTAATGCATAGCTGACAAGTATGACCAGACTATCCAAGGTCACAGAGAAAACCACCCTATCAGTCGCCGTCGCACAGAGAACTACCCTACCAGGTCAGAGAGATGACCACCCCCCAGGCTGTCAGACTCCCGTGTTTAAAGAGAAGAACACCCTCCCATGTCACACAGAGTCAGAGGACTACTCTAGCCGGTCACGTAGAGAACCACCTTACCAGATCACAAAGAGAACCACCCTACTATCAGATTACACCGAGGAACTCCTACCAGATGTTACACAGAAGCACCCTACCAGATCACACACTGAACTACCCTACCAGGTCACACACAGAACCACCTTACCAGGTCACTCGGAGAACCACCCTACCAGGTCTGAGAGGACCACCTCGCAGGCTGCCAGACTCCTGGTCAAAGAGAGGACCACCCTACCAGGTCACACAGAGGTGAGAGAACTACCTTACCAGGTCACAGAGAACCACCCTACCAGGTCACAGAGACAGAATGATACCCTGTCCCAAGTCACCAACAAGACCATGTAACTGGCAGAATCGCTCCACACAGAAACACTGCCCCAGCCTCAACCTCTGCCAGCATAAAGTGAGACCATTCGCTATATGTTTTTGCCTGCCTCCTTTGATCCAAGGACAATACTTCAGCATTGTGTCAGTATATGTAACATATGATTCATAACATTATGAATAATTTCTTCATGTCAGTCCGTTAGGGCCAGAACAAAAGAAACGGCAGCAAGCCAGCACAACAGGCAGAAAGACAACTGACTAATGAGTAAATAATGTACAACATGCCCACAATAAGTGCTATGTTTTGCATTGAGGGTAACCCTGCAAATAAATTTTTGATTTTTAGACCCATCCAAATCTTGTATTTGATTTTTCCATCAGGGCCGAAGCCATAGCATTATAGACATCCTGCGAAAGTCGGCCATGACAGGTCAGAAGGGGTAAACATAGGCCCAGTGCATTTGTACAGTTGGCTCCTGTACTTTACCGTCTGTACAATGCAATAGGCCCAAGGTTTGTTTATCCCTTCTGCCCTGTCATGGCCGACTTTCGCAGTATGTCAATTGGCCCTGGTAAGTATGGAAGAGGCCATCTCAAGCTATTCGTGTTCCTCACTTGGATGGGGTCTTTTTACTTGTCCTTGCAAAGGCACAAGGTACAAGGCACCACAGCTTTCTGTCCCATGCGACAGACGTGAAGAGCCAGGGATGATTATCCCCATATAGCCGGGGCTGGATTTGAACCTGGGACCTGCCGCTTGCTATTAAGTGGATGTGATCACCACTAGGCAACCAAGGTGCCTCATCCAAATCGAAGGTAACCAGAAAGATCTTTCCCAACAGTTTCAAACAAATACCAATGTTGAGGCATTGGGATGACTTGAGATGTTTGAACTTAAGTGAGGCAGTCGAGGAAAACCCGTCAGATGTCACTGAATGATCAAAGGCTGTCAGATTGCCTGTGCGTAGATCTTGTACTGTTTACCTGTTACGTAGTACATTTCAGCTATTGAAATGTGCAGGTTCACCAAAGCCATTAACTCTTTCAGCCCTACAGATGGATATATCCGTTCACCAAATTCATTCTCAAATCCTATGAACGAGAATATCCGTCCACCCCTAAACCCAATTTTCTACAAGATACGATTAGTTTTAGTAATTATTTTTTTTAAATCCTGAAATATTGCGTTTTTTCCGAAAATCGCCTAGAATCTGGGAGTCATGGCGAAAAAATCGCCAAGGGCTGAAAAAGTTAACACTTCCTCAAATGCGACATCCGCCGGGTTTTCCTAAACTGCCTCACAATATTCCTTCTCAATGTCCAAACTTGAATGACGGCAACGGTAGCGACTACTCAGAAGTACGAAACTGTATCATAGAATTTTTCCAAGTGTATGCACTATTGCACCAATACATCGAAATCATATTACAATTCCAGGCACCATCCATCCTACTTTATATGAGTACTGATCAACAATGTGTTGCAAAATCCACAAAAACGCAGAATCTATAAATAGCACAATCAGGAACAAATTGACAAGGCAGTTGTGAATGAACAAGTGGCATCATGAAAGATTGATCAGGTTCAAAGTTCACATTTCCCCCCGGAAGGCTCAAACTCTTAAAGGCACCGTATACAGTTGGCCATTAGGCTCATATCAGTACGGTCACTTCATCACAGGTGGCGCTAGCAACTGACAACATAGCGGCAGATCCAGGATTTGGGAAAAGAGGGGGCGCCCTGTGCTAGGAAGATTGAAATTTGCGCCCAATTCCAGAACTTCATGTTCGATTTTACAGATTTGTTGGCCAAAAGGGGAGGTGCGCGCCCGGTGTGCCCCTCTGGATCCTGCAACGGACAGCTTTTGGCTCAAAAGTTGATGTTTAGTGTATTTTACTCCCAATACATGTCAGAGTTAGATTCTCATGCCAACTGATCGGTGTTATGAGCACATCGAAATGCCTATGAGGAGGCTGCCTGTAGGGCCCCTTCAAGGGGCCATGCCGTGTTTCCATCACTTTTCGTCATTCGCAAAGCTAACTTTCCACAAACACATGTGGGTCCATTATCCCACCACAACGGTTTTTACCTTGCTACTCACCCAACATGGCGGGTCAGTGTATGGCGATGAGGCCGAACACCAGTGTCCGCCCTTAATGTAAGGTGCATGGGACCCCACTTTTTTATCATGCAGAGCTCGGCACCATCACACCCACTAGATGAGGCCAACCAAGAAAGTGATGATGGGCCGGATATTGAAATGAACTGGAATTTGGCACGTTATTTGCCAGAGGCTGGGGCGTGCCAGACAAACTTCACTGTAAGTTGACATCAGCACATGGAAGCTATGAGGCCGGGAGCAGAGGTTATTTTTTGGAGGAAATCCATTGAAGCCTAATCTTGAATTCTGTCTGCAAAGGAATTGGGGAAATCCACAAAGCCTACCACCACAAGGGTTTTTACCTTGCTACTCATCCAATCACACAGTGGGTCAGAGTATGGCGATGAGTCCGAACACCAGGGTCCACCCTGGATGTAAGGTGCATGGGACCCCACATTTTTATCATGCAGAGAACAGCGCCATCACACCCACTAGGAGTGCCAAGCCATCCCGTCTCAACGGAGCACGGCTCAAACAGCCAAGATGCAATACGACCCAAGCAGGTCAGCGCTGACGTCAACGAACAAGTATTCCCCCTCAGAGGATCGACACAAGAATGCTGTCACCATCAAAAGACTGGAAAGCATCAATCCCTTGACTGTTCTTTGAAGAACCCTTCTCAAGTCGTATGTAATCCAAATGCCAAAGGGCTCCTGTTTCAAATAAGACAGGCAGCGCTGCTCTAAACAACTGATACCGGCGTATTGCTCTAGAGGGCAGATCGTTCTTAAGAATGAGATTCTAATCAAGGAATTGGAAACCTGAGACCGTTTTGCCATTGTCGCCAAAACCGAGGAAAAAATCGGTGGGCGCATTCTGACAAGAGATTCCATTTTAGAGTTTGTATGGGTTTCCAACCCTGGATGATGAAGGAATGGAGTCAGTGGTGTCACGAACTACACACATCAGACTCACATCATGAAGCCTAGTGTTCATCACGCTTACAACTGGAGACAACTAGTCACGCTGAATGGGTGAATGTCGTCCAGTCCTGATCCTACACACTGATTCCTAGCCCAAGCTCCTAACCCTAACGCCAACCCTGACCCTCAACCCTTGTCACTGACCCCTACCAGACCCTAATCCTAAACCAAGTCCTATAACCATCAACGCTAACCATCCTAACTCCGTAACCTGGGTACACTGGTTTAGATGACATTAACAATTTGAGCACTAGTCGCCACTGAGCTACTGGCGACTGGGACGATCTAGCTGGAACTGAAGGCGACTGATCAGTCGTCGCCAGAAACAGTCGATTACAGACCCATTCTGACCAGAATGCTAAACTACCTGACAAATGAAACCCCTGCTGTCAGGACACTCTGAACTACAGGAAGAACAATCCATTCCCGAGGATATCGTACTTGGAGGGTTCTATCACATGACACATTCTTGTGCAATAAATCAGAATTAAAAGCTTTGATCTCACGGCAATCAGACACCTTTGCTTACAGAATGACTAAGTCCATTAAACCAAACCACCTCGCCAACAAACAAGAATATTAATGTGATTTTAGTATCCGTGGTTGTATTGGCTCAAAGACAAATGTGTGTCGGTCTAGGAAAACCCCTAGGAAGTCGCTGAATGATCAACAAGGGTTGTTAGATTGCCTGATGTGCATTGATCTGCTACTGTTTACCTGTTACGTAGTACATTTCAGCTATTGAAATGTGCCGGGTTTAGCAAGGCCATTACCCCTTTCCTCAAATGTGACATCCGCCGGGCCGCCTCACAAATGCGGTAAAGGTGGGAAAATCTCTTGCGAATTGAAGACTTCTGCAAGGAGCTATACAGTCTGTTGGAGCCGACAGTCAGGATAGAGGACCAAACCCACAGTGCAGGTCTCTGGGTTGTCGGTCACAGTTTCACCAATGATAACCCTTTGGTTCTGCAGAGTTGAGAGCTCCTGGACAACCACCTTCGGGTTGACTCCAAATGCTGCCACCGAGACTGCATGTCCACCTCAGAGAAATGGACACTTCTGCAACTGTTACTCTGTCTGACCACGGTCATGAGGTGAGAGGACCATGGCAGGTCTCTGAGTTGTTGGTCACAGTTTCACCAACAATAACCCTTTGGTTCTGCAGAGTTGGGAGGTCCTGGACAGCCACCTTCCCGTTGACCGTCAATCTGGGAATCGGAAACTTCTGCAAGGAGTCCAGGATGCAGGAATGCCGACTGGCACTCAGCCTAAAGAGCATTTTCTGACCAGCAGAACTAACGAAATGTGCCACGAAAGATGCCCGCCACGCACCAAATGTGCTTCCCGGCGGGGCTTCCTGACACAGATCTGACTAATGCCAATGACGACGACAACGGCGGGCTGCCTTTGCAATAGTGTGGATCGGGTCATTTTGACGCCAAATGACGATGTTTTTATTGATAAAGAAGCTAATTATTTCTACTCTTAGGCGCCAGGAAATTTTATTTCAGCAAGTCTTGATTTCAAATTTTTTCTGGGGGAGGGCCCCCACACCCCCGCTCCAACCTGGCACTCGTTCAGTCCTGGGCAGAACCCCCTGTCTGGTATGCTAGACCAGCAGAACACCAAATAGCTGCGCAATTCCACAGCAATTTGTCCATATTAAACCATCACAGCCTGGTTGCTACGGCCACTAAACAAATACAACTCCCACACACTGTTGATGGCTACGAATCCAACTCCATCTCAATCCTACCTAACTGGCTTGATATCATACACCAAGGAGATAGTTAGCAATGACCGATAGAAAATAATAATATCCCTCCGGCCCAGACGTCTAGAATATATCGAGGAATCCAATGAAAGGTGGAAAGGGAAGCTACGTGGAGCGATGGCTCTGGCAGAGTCAGGGAAACGGGTCTAAAGCCTGCTGTGCTATATGGCTAGTATGGGTAAGACTCGGCTGACTACACCTTGCCTATTCAAGGGGTATGCCCCAATCCTGGACTCTGACTGGACTCAGAACCAGCCTCTTTGGAACATTCCGCACCTACTTCTGCTCATACTCAACTTTGACCGAGGTAGTGACCATGGTAGCATACCGACACCAAGGTAGTCCCAGGTTCAAATCCTGCTGTTGGCATGAGGAAATTAGTACCCTCAAAAAACTTTCTGGCAGAGACCCCGTCCTGCCATAGGGATGAGGTGCATACCTGCTCCCCCGCCCCAACCTGTACAGACTACTCGTGGGGTAGCAACTTGGAGAAGACTGGCATCTGTGTTTGGAGGGGTCTCCACTCTCAACATGTTTTAAGCTGGTACATGAAGCTAATTGCGTTTCATGTAAGGGAAAATGACAGAAAATAGTCGAATCTGACACAGACAACCGACCTCACCAAATCAATCTCCACTGAAGCTCACAACATTCTATTTGATTTTATGAGGTATAAAGGACACAGGCGTTCTATCCACCAGCTAATTGCGTACATGTGCATGTACATCATTTACAAGTACATGTACATGTACCATGTACAGTACAGTAGCATCCACACGTACACAAGAGCTAATCCAGAAATGATCAAACACCTCGACACAATCCTATGAAACGTAATCCAAAATCTATGTCAGATAACAACACAGCCTCCAGAATATTACATATAAACATTAAGTCCAATAGAACTGCACAAATATCCTATCAACGAAGCATAATTCCTCATATGACACCTCGCCAGGCGACGATGAGTGAGACTGAATTAACTGCCATCGTGCCATTGATCCGGCGAGGAACGTAGGCGGTTTATCGTAAAACATGGAACAGCCTATGAACGTCAGAGATTGGAGTGGGGATAAATCTTTTCGTCGTGACCATGTAAATCCTCAATTATGTGCAATAAGACCATTGATCTTTCTCAAGAAGGACAGGACTGGGATTAGTCCAGGACACAGACAAGATTGACCTTCAAGGAGGTCAAGGCAAAGGTGACCTTCAAGGAGGTCAAGGCAAAGGTGACCTTCAGTAAGGTCGTGGACAAGGTGACCTTCAACGGTGACCCTTTAATGCTGAATAGCCTCAACCCTTTCAGACATCTAATTATTACCATGCTGTACTCTTGCTGATTCTAATAAAATACTCAAACTACATTCGCAAGGTCATGGCCATGGTGACCTTCAACAAGGTCATGGTCAAGGTCACAGTTCTACTTCTTCCTCCAAACAAAGCAGTTTTTTTATTACAGCTTGTCAAAGGTTGTTTCAGTTGAGATCTGCAGGGGCGGATCCAGGATTTGGGAAATGGGGGGGGGGCGCCCTGTGCTAGGAACAATGAAATTTGCACCCAATTCCAAAATTTCACAGTCGATTTTACAAATTTGTTGGCCAAAATATCAGGGTTTCCGCCAGAGGTAAAATGGGTAAAATTCCGTACCCTTAAATTTTTCCAGGGTACGGATCCGTACCCTCAAAAACGTTGGGTAACCATTTTTCCATGACATGCCGGATGAAACCAAACAACCGGCATGATCGGCGCGGGGATTTTATGCTTCAAAATACACCTAAAATGGCACCAAACATCGTTTAAAACCTTTCAAAAAATCAACGATTTTTTGAGAAAAAAAATTTTTTGAACAAATTTTTTTTCAAAAAATTTTTTTCTCAAACAAATTTTTTTTCAAAAATTTTTTTTCCCCTCCGTACCCTCTTTTTTCTCCATCAATGCCAAGATCGAAATGTCAGGGGGACATGTTGGACTTTTCGCATCCCGGCCAAATGAGCCAAGATTGCCATTAGGTCATAATACTCTAAATTGCTCAGGCCGTGTTCTCAGCAGAGTCAAACTTTGTTTAATTCAGTTATCACTCTTGAATAATAGAACATATATCATTGTATTAAAGCCTTCAGAGATAGAGTTTGCTGTTTAAATTTGATTAACATTCATTCTCCATTTATCATTTGGATGGAATCCCTTGGTGATTTCATACAATCGTTCTATTTCTGTCGGAATATTCGAAGATGAGCAATCGAAGATAGCGTCGATATAAAGTGCTTGTCCTTGTCGCGTGAAAACCACTGCATTCGAGTTCCCGTCATGACTGACGTATCGCCAGTGGCATATCTTGGAGCTAGTAATAGGATCCGGGCCTCTGACCGAAGAAGAGTGCTCGGCTCCAAATTGTCTGAATTGACCCAACAGTTTGTAGCTCATCCATTTTGTGGTCTATGTCATATGAATGCCATAAGAACAGAGGTACGATGTGCCTTTCGCACCAACTTGAAGTGGATGTGTGGTCTCTGACGGTAGGCAATGAGCTCAACTCCAAATTGCCTGAATTGACCCAACGCTTTGCAGCACATCCTCGACTTGAGGTAGGCCTACCTACTTATTGGGGTATATCTCTAATGACATAATGTGAGGCGGTCTAGAAAAACCCGCCAGATGTCGCTGAATGATCAACAAGAGCTGTCAGATTGCCTGTGCATTGATCTGCTACTGTTTACCTGTTACGAAGTATATTTCAGCTATTGAAATGTGTGGATTCACCAAGGCCGAAATGAAATGGTGAGTAGGCGAAATAGGTGTAGGCGAAATAATAAATAGGCAAAATGGGTGTAGGCGAAATGGTGAATAGGCAAAATGGGTGTAGGCGAAATGGAGAATAGGCAAAATGGTGAGTAGGCCAAATGGGGAAGAGGCGAAATGGAGAGTAGGCGAAATGGGGAATAGGCGAAATGGAGAATAGGCAAAGTGGGTGTAGGCAAAATGGGTGTAGGCGAAATGGTGAATAGGCGAAATGGGTGTAGGCGAAATGGGTGTAGGCAAAATGGGGATACACCCCATCAACACTTTCCTCAGTCAAATGCGACATTCGACAGGTTTTCTTAGACCGCCTCACAAATCTTGAAGCTGCATTATGTACGATGTCCCTCTCCCTGACAGCAGGCAAGAGCTAGGCTTCAGCTTTTCTGGGACCAACTTTACAATTTTCACCCGACTGACAAGTCAGCATTCAAGCGACAAGAGAAATTCTACTCACACTGGCTTCACCAAGTAATACAATATTAATGCCATAACTAATGCCAAATGAAGGCATGGTCCCACCAGATATATCTATCATTCATTGGACTCCTTTGTATCACAAGATGTATTTGAGATACTCGCGCCAAGACCCAGAAGGGCCATGACACTGTAATTGATGGTGATGATGATATCATTATCTTGTGTCGGAGGCAAAGGATGCGTGAGGACTGCTGGGATCACGTGCACCAGACAACAGCCATCCTTTCCTAAAGAAAAGCAGTGACAGACTCTGAGGCTGCTGACCTCAGAAGAATCTCCACACGACAGCCATCCTTTCCTCGAGAATCTCCACACGACAGCTATCCTTTCCTAGAGAACAGTGGTGACAGACTCTGAGGCTGAATCCCTACACAACAGCTATCCTTTCCTAGAGAACAGCAGTGACAGATTCTGAGGCTGCTGGCCTCAGAAGAATCCCCATACGACAGCTATCCTTTCCTAGAGAACAGCAGTGACAGATTCTAAGGCTGCAGGCCTCAGATGAATCCCCACACGACAGCTATCCTTTAATCAGCAGAGGTGAGCAGAAGTGACAGATCTTAAACCACTGACCTCATAAGGATCACAACACAGCAGCTATCCTTTTCTAGAGAACAGCAGTGACAGATTCTGAGGCTGCTGGCCTCAGATGATCCCCACATGACAGCTATCCTTTTCTAGAGAACAGCAGTGACAGATTCTGTGGCTGCTGGCCTCAGTCAGATGAATCCCCACATGACAGCTGTCCTTTAATCAGCAGAGGGGAACAGAAGTAAGAGATCTTAGACCACTGACCTCACACGATCCATACACAACAGCTATCCTTTCTTAGAGAAGAATAACAGTGAAGTGACAGATCCCAAAGTAGCTGGCCTCATAATAGTCCAGTAAAAATATGAAAAAAATCCCTTGACCCCCGAACAAATTGCAATAGTTTGTTTTATGACTGGAACTTGTTGAATGGGTGTCAAGGAACATCCCACCCAAAATCCCCCAAAATCTGACGACGGGAAATTATGTAATCGGCATAAANGCTGCAGAAAACATGAACTTGAATATGCCAGTGCTTGCTGGGAATGCCGAGAAGGCACAAGCAGGAATATTCAATTGACATCAACCAAGAGGAAGTTACAAGTAAGTAGGGAAGTTTGGCAAGCTTATGGTTTACGTCTACGTTTACAATTTAACGACGTCATGACGTCATCATAGAGGAGGTTTCCCGTGTAATTTAAAATGTTGTCGATGTATCCCATTTTTGGCCGGCCCTCAAAGACATAGGTTCATCATTCATGTCAAAATATCACTATGACTTTATAACTACGTCATATCTACGTCCCCCAGTGCTTTTGATGGGCTAAATCCATTCTTTGGTACCACATTTATATACATTTGTAATACATTTATAGGCCCTAAAAGCAACTGTTATGGAGATACACCACCCCAAAAAGTATTTTGGTGGCCATATTGGGTTTATGCCGATTACGTAATTTCCCATCGTCAGATTTTGGGGGATTTTGGGTGGGATGTTCCTTGACACCCGTAGAATAAGTTCCAGTCATAAAACAAACTATTGCAATTTGTTTGGGGTCAAACTTATATTTACTGGACTATAAGAATAACCAGACAACAGCTATCCCTTTCTAGAGAACAGCAATGCCAGATCCCAAGGCCGACCTCAGAAGAATCCATACAGCTGGAGGAGAATGACAGTGACAGTGACAGATCCTAGGCTGCTGGGCTCACAAGAAAGGTACACAGCTTTCCTTTCCTATGTGGAAAGAAGGATAGGCCTACCAGTGAGAGACCATCAGGCTGGTGGCCTATCAGAATTCCCAGTTTAGAATTTGTTTCCTGAGAGGAGAACATGGATCCGAACACAAGAGCTATCCCCCTGCAGAAAATCCACAGCACAGACGAGGAAGTTCCAGAAACTGGTATCTCCACAGAAATTCCCACGCAATGACTGCATCACAGGACAGCTATCCATTCATGCGTAGAAGATCACAGCAACGGCACAACGGTTTCTAAACCTGTCGATCTTTGAATTCCCACACCACGGCCAAGCTTCTCTGTACATTTCCACATGATTTGCAAATCTAACACAACATCTCCAATCACTAGATCAACACACACTTCTTTCCGCATTTCCTTGCTGTATCAGAATATTCTTACCCGATTTCACGAAGAACGTACCTTTGGTGAAAGCCAGCTGGTCTTACATCAAGATTTCTGCAAGATGTATAACACGATCATGAAATTTCTGACTCAGATTCACCTGTATTTGACGGAAGTCATATACGAAAATGTACATTATAGTGTTTTTATGTACATGCGATGGACGTCATATTGGATTGAGATGAATCTTGTTCACGTTTCAACCTAACTTGATCGTTATCATGTGCATTTATGTATGGTAAAGCACTGTGATACACAGCCTAATCGAACACAGATGATGTGGAAAAAACACAGGCAGACTCATGTTGCAGTGACCTTCACAGCTGTAAGATGACTTCGACACAAACTGAACAGATTCAATACCAGAAATGAATCCAACGTGAGTCAACGTGCCGACCCCTTAACTACAAGGAAGAATATCCCACATGCATAAGCAGTTGCACTGTAACGGTATTTTGATTTTTCTGTCAAAGCTGAAACCAAGCATCATTGGCCCTGGTAAGTAGGCTACGGAAGAGGCCATCTCAAGCTACTCGTTTTCCTCACTTGGATGGGGTCTTTTTATTTGTCCTTGCAAAGGTGCAAGGAACAAGATACAAGGCACTACGGGTTGTCCCAAGCAACAGTTGATAACGACTCGGCTATCAAAGCTCCCCAAATGAAATGGTCCATGGACCATGTGCTCACCTGTGTGAACGCACCAGAAGAACAAATGACAAACGTAAAATCGAAATGCTCCAGGCCTTGAGTTCCAGGGTCATGATTTACGGCCAAAATTTCAAGGTCAAAACATTCTAGCTTGAGAATTTATGACGTCGATTTTCCAAGACGGCTGCCTGGTAACCACTNATGTAATGTACCCTCAGCAGATTCACCTATGATAAAAATTTGGGGGTGATCCACTCATTAGTTCAGGAGTTATTGCACTTTTTGTGTTTTGAGTTTCTGCCACCTGGTGGCCACGCTAAGAGTCGAATCAGACCGAAACTTGGTGTACTAGGTCATCTGACATAGGGGTATATATGTACCAAGTTTCAGGTCAATAGCACCCGCGGTTACGAAACGTGCCACCAAAAGGAAAAATTTTGAACTTTGACCTCTGTGACCTTGAAAAGTAGGTCAAATCAAAAACCCGTTATATATGTTATGTATCCTCATTAGATACACATATGATAAAAATTTGGAGATGATCATGTCATTAGTTCAGGAGTTATTGCACTTTTTGTGTTTTCAGTTTTAGCCACCTGGTGGCCAAGCCAAGAATCGAATCGGACCGAAACTTGTTGTCATAGGTCATATGACCTAGGGGTATATATGTACCAAGTTTCAGATCAATAGCCCCAGCGGTTACGAAACGTGCCCAGCTAACGGACGACGACGGACGACGACGACGACGGACGACGACGACGATGGACGACGGACGCACAACCATTGTATAAGCTCACCACAGGTGAGCTAATAAGCAGTTCCTCCGTGTTACAGGGGCGGATCCAGGATTCTGGTAAAGGGGGGTATAGAAGGCCACAGGCAGGTCGAAGGCGTGTAACCACGGTGGGGGTGTGGGGGTCTCCCCCAGAAAATTTTGAAATCTAGAAGGCCGTTGGTGTGGTTTCCCAGCATCTCAGGGTCAAATTACAAGGCAATTCTGTGGCACTTTGAAAAAGGGCAATTTTTCTGACGTTGTCACTGAAAAATAGGGGGAGGGCACGGGCCGAGTTTGCCCCCTGGATCTGCGCCTGTGTTACGTCCAGATTCTAGGTTCTTACAGAGACCCCATTTCATCCTGGGTTACGATTTAGCATAAACTTCCCTGATGTTATAGCGAAAGGAATCTGTGTATGTCCAGAATAGAGAAATAGCATACAGCTATGAGAGGAAAGAAAACACTTTACACAAGCTGAATCAACCATGATTAATATCCGTGATATCATCTGGCGGGGTGGTACGAATTCCTCTACATTGGGACGATTGTATGAAAGGTGAAGATTGGCCATCCAGCTGCTGAACAGCACTCAGAAATACCTGGTGGAAATATTTCATCAAATTTGACAAGACATAAGCTACATGTATCATTGGTCATAAATTCATCATCGAGCAACTCTCATTCACAAACCAGACTGTGCCTCGGCATGTTCACCTACGGGTTGAACATCCCTGCGTTCAGACCGCAAGAAGCAAGACCATCACAGGAAACCATTATCTTTGAGCCACAGTGGGCCTACATGCCAGTGGGGGGCACGCATAACTTTTTATCCTGACAGGTTGGCGCTGCGAGCGGTTGTTCCGAAGATGCAAAGCAACGGAATTACGTCGCGTCAAGACATCCTTAATGCAGTGCAACAGGGACGAAATGTCGAAAAAGGTACAACTGGTCAGCCGGCATCACTGAAAGGCAACTGCTCCCACAGGGTTTCCGCCAGAAAAAAAAGGGTACGGACCAAAAAAAAATTTTTTGAAAAATTTTTTTTTTTTGAAATTTTGAAAATTTTTGTTTTTTATTTTTTAAAAGGTTTAAACGATGTTTGGTGCCATTTTAGGCGTATTTTGAAGCATAAAATCCCTGCGCCGGTCATGCCGATTGTTGTGGTTTCGTCCGGCATGTCATAGAAAAATGGTTACCCAACATTTTTGAGGGTACGGATCCGTATATAGGCCTACCCTGGAAAAATTTAAGAGTACGGAATTTTACCCATTTTACCCTGTGGCGGAAACCCTGTCCCAGGACACCAGCCGTTTGTGGGTAGTGCAGGAGGGGACCTCTGATACCTCAGGATCCCGGGTCACACCATAACTCCCATCCCTAAAACTGAACACCACAGAGACTACTACACCGCATGTATGTCTAGATATGAACATGAGCG
>NMRB01002501.1:81966-103240 GCA_002633025.1 Notospermus geniculatus | reverse complement strand
AAACTGGAGTAGTGCAACCATCCCAACTCTGACCTCTGAGGTTCTGGGTTCAATTCAAGGACGGCCACTACTTCACGAGTTCCTCTGACGGTATAGATTTCACCGCGACCTCTGGTTTCCTCCTGTTGTACCATCTTTCAACCAATAATCATCTGTATTGCTAATAATTCCATATCACTATTATCACGGCCTCGGTCCTTTACGCAGAGAGACCTCAGCTATTGGTCTAATATATTTATCCAGTAGATTTATCTGTTCTCTATTCTGTCTTACCGGTTGGTACGCCATAAAATGCAGTGCCATAGTCCGTGCCGTTGATAAAGAAGTTAACAGAACCATCAACTTTTCTGACCAGGCCAATACGTGTCGTGTTTTTGATTCTCAGGGTGCTGAAGTTGTATGTCCCGGTTTGGCGGCTCCCGCAGCGTAGGACGTCACGACTGAAATGAAACCAAGATTTTCAGAATCATAACTCTGCCTGCATGTTTTTCAATGTGTGCTGAAAACTAGGCCTTGATTCTTTGAAGTATGTATCAGGCAAGCATTTTGGGGACCTTCACGAGGCTATGAGACCTCTACCTGCAGTCTCTTAACACTTGGAAAATACCGTGAAATTCAATACAGAGGTGCTTTAAACAATTTGAGAAGAGTGTAAATAGAAATCTTGGGTAAGGACTTACCAAACAGTCCATGAACCATCAAAATCCCACCCACCGTGGTAGGAACTTTTTCCTGTCTCATCTGGCGATTGGAAAACACGCTCTGGTGGGATCCTGGACACTCCTAAAACAATCAAGGAACAGGATAAGGAAGAAGCAGGGCTTGAAAAATTCTCTGTCAAACCTACATGCCCAGTCGGGCAACCTGTCTTCAGTTATCAGGTTTTTAGATGCCCAGCTCATCTTGATGGATGCCTGAATCCCTTGGTTTGGTTGGAAATTTACTTTAATTATGTTTATTTTTTTGAGTGGGATCCAATTAAGAGTTGCCCGGTCGGGCATGTTGTANCAATTAAGAGTTGCCCGGTCGGGCATGTTGTATTTGGCTGAAAATTGGTTTTTGTTGCCCAGGTGGTTGAACAGGTTGCCTGTGGGCATTCGGGCATGTGATTTTTCGAGCCCTGAGAAGTCTGAATCTCATTATTTAAAGGGCCACGGTATTCATAGTTTCCACGACGTAACTGTGACAATGTCCGCCATTGCTGACGTCGCCATAATGACACAAAGCCAGGCCTTGCCGTTTGACGGGCGCGATTTTGCATGCACCTCGCAACAATAGGATTTCTATTGTTTGCGAGGTGCATGCAAAATCGCGCCCGTCAAACCGCAAGGCCTGAAAGCCGGGGGCAAAATGCACTGCTATGACACGAAGCTGGAGGGCAAAACACACAACCCAACACAACCCGTCGTGGAAATGATGAACTGCCATTGTCATTCTCCAATACCGTAGTTTGCTTTCGCCCCTGTGTTGGAGAATGTATGATTAATGCATACGTGGACACTCTAGGAAAGACATGCGACTGTTTTCACCACAGTGGGTCACATTTATAAAATCATTTAAATTCCTTGGCCTACATACCGAAGCCAGCTCCCCAATCTGGTCTTGTCTCATCATAACAAGTCACCATCACTTCCAACATTTCTCCGTCAACCAGAGGTCGGTCGGTGAAGACCATGGCCCAGTCACCTGACCAAGTCAATCTCTCCGCCACTGTTCCATGTTTTACGTTGACTGAGGACGCGTGTAAACGGTGGAACCGATAGATATCTGCAAATAACAATCAACAAGATTCCTAAAGATGTGATCATTTCTTTTCAGAGAGGCCGACCTAGTCCTTAAGGTGGTGAGAGACTGGCGCGTAAGCAACTTGTCGGGAAGTGTTCCACCAATCAGGGAGGAGGTAACACGGATCGGAACCCCTGCGAAAGAATCTGATTGGCGGAATGCCTGCAGGACGCGACGCATACATGCCACTCTGTCACTGCCTTTACGCTGGGTTCACATAGAGCAAAATTGACAATACTTTGGATTGGTCGAAACATGCCAACCTCAGATGGCTAGGCCAGAGGGGGTGGGGCCGGCTGGGTGGCATTTTCTATTGTCCGAGTATACCCGAACAATAGATAAGCGTAGTTTTTGGCCTAACCGGGCGGTGGCAGACTCACTAGACATCCAGAAATGTAAGACAAATATCAAAATAAAGGGTCTGAAAGAAGGATGAGGGTTGCCTACCAAGTTTAGCTCTCAGAGACAACTGTATTTTCTCTGCCACCGAGGTCCTCTGCTCAGCGTTGAAGTTCCCCGTCCTTAACCCCCGCACCGTCTGCCTCAAACACTTCAGGTTGCGTGAATTCAACCCCTCGACTTTCTTGACAGAATAACCATTCTTCACGACATCCTTCAGTTCCGTGTTCAAACGTTCCAAATCGGCGATACTGGACTTGACATCCTTCAAGGTCAAATCCCACCTCCGGGCACTTTCCTCCGTATGCCTGGCACTCTCCGTCTCATAATGCCCCTTGGCTGAAACCAAATCTCGCTCCTGCTGCAAGAGCGCATCAAGCCTCTTCTTCACGCTGTCAATTTCTAACCGGACGTCTTTCAGCTGCGTTTTAAACCGTTGGGACGTCTCTGACATGGTTCGGCTCCAGTCTTGCGTATCTTTGTCACGTTTACGGAGAACTTGGCAATAGAAGGCAGCCATGGATTTCTCAGAAGTTTGCAATCTCCCCTGGGACTTGGACGCTTCGACCAATGCCACCTCGATATCACTTTTCGCTGATGTGTACACATCTTTGAAGGACTTCACGCGGTGGGTGGCCGCCGGGTGGACGCTCAAGAGACACAAACAACACGCAGCAACATCGCAGTCGATGCAGAAACATTCCGTTGGTTTGCCGTGGATGCTGCAAAGCTCGATTAAATCATGATCTTTAGTGAAGGGTGTGACAGCGTGGGCGTCACTGCAACCAACACAAAGATTAACGCCGTGGCATCCGTTGCAGAAATTAACTGCAGGATTGCCGCAACTACCGCAGGGTGGGGGATCAGCGATCTTCACTGCGCTGAACTTGCTTGGGAGGGAACCACTGCCTTCGATACCTGGAGCAGGCTTCTCTTCCGTCAGTGACGAGACTGCACGCTGCGGAGACTCCGCGGCGGCTTGACATTTCTCAACAATGCTCGCCATTTTGAAATCAGTCCTTAAGCCGTCTGCTCCACCGGGTGGAACCGTACAAGGGTGTCGACAAAGAGGGCAGAGGAATTTGTCTCCAGGTTGTACCCCCCTGATATGTCCACGCAGGCAGAGCAGGCAAAATGTGTGAAGACAGTCACCAACAACTTTTGGGTACTCGAAGGGTTTTAGACAAATGGTGCATTCAATTTCTTCTTGAAGACCGTGGACGCTATCGGATAAGACACTTTGAGCCCTGAAAAGGAAAGGATGTGTTGTTAAGCCAAAAATTTGGGGGGACGGGCACTCTGAGTAGGCCTATCACACCAAACTTAAGTGACAGCCACCAAAAAGTACATCACTCTACAGGGTGGGCCAGAGAAAGTGTCCCTCGAACAATAGCATTTCTATTGTTTCCTACTGGACACTTTCTCTGGCCCACCCTGTAGGCCTAGACGGCTTAACTGCATAATCCCCCAACACACTGCCTACCGGGTCAGTGTGAGGGCTATTGGTCAGGAACAGTGTTAGGGTCGCTTTTTGCCTGGNAGGGTCGGATCCAGGGTCGACAAAAAGGGGGCGTGGCTTGACGGAGGTGGTGAGCACTGAGAGAGCGCGAAGCACAAACGGGGGTGTGGTGTGGGACCCTCCCCAGAAAAATTTGCCAATTTAGTCCTAAGTGCTTTTTGCACTTTCCTGGCATCTGATCGAGCATCGTTGCTCTGCCAAAAATAGGGGGCGTACACGCCCACGCCCCCAGAATCCGACCTGGGGGGGCAAACGAGGCTAATTTTTGGTCAAAATCAAAATGTGCATGAAAAACATGTTTTTCGGGAATTCCGGACCACCTGGGGGGCACTTGCCACCCTGGCCCCTCTCAACTACGCCTCTGCCGGCAGTGCCGGGCACCTCTGTCTGGTGCCTGGCACCAAGACTATCATTCTTCATCTGGCTCGTAGGCGAGGCTTCTGTCAAGACTTAGGCCTACTACGGTAGGTCTTCTGGGCCTAGGCCTAACTGATGACAATAATGCCTCGGACTTTGAAGCCTAGGCCTTGCTCACAACCCAAGCTAGACTAACACTAACAGACACTAAAAACGCAAGTAAAATGGAGAAAAAGAGAGACTATGATGTAGGCCTATAGCCTACACTGACATGACTGAGCTGAGGCCAACTGGCGGGCATTACATTCACTGAATCACGATACCCTATTGACCTACATTCAGACAGGCCATGGTGATATAACACTACAATGTATACTATACGGATAATCGTAAAAAATAGGGAAATCAGACAATGACCTACATTAAAATCTCCAATTAAGCCATCCATCTGTGACATAATATCATGTCGGCTAGGCCTATCATGGTGGAACGCGCGTCATCAGCAGATTCGTTGACATTTAGACGCTCATTTACAACCATACATCGATAAAATGGAGGCAGACGACACGTGCCGTCGCATCCGTCACACTTCGGGTCTCTCCGTCAATCTTCGGTGGGCACAATTTCGCGCTCTCAAAGTTGAGAATCAGTGTTGTCACGTGCCCCACAGAGAGCAAAAATACCCCGGACGGGGCGGATCCAGAATTTGGGAAGGCGCCGTACACATGGATGCTAGGCCTAGGAACATAATTTGTTCCCAATTCCCGAAATTCACGGTCGATTTCAGGCGCGGATCCAAGGGGAGGCACGTGCCTGCCCCGCGCCCCGCCCATTCTCCACAGTAGGGGGTTTTAGTTTTACCTCGCTCCTCTTCCGCTCACTGCCGGTGACGAAGGGAGCGAGCAGTAGAACGCCTGATATTCTCAGGATGGCCCCGCCCGTGCCCCCTCCGGCATTTTGTGGAAAATCTTTAAAATTGAGGGGGAAATTTCTAAATTTTGAATAAAAGATGTTAAAATTTGATGGAGCCGGGTTTCCACGCGATTTGCGCGTGGCTGAGCCCCCTCTTTCCCATGATCTACTAGGATCCGCCCCCGCCTGGATTTTACAGACTTCTTGGCCAAAAGGGGAGGCGCACGCCATGCTTCCTCTCTGGTACACTCATTGCGCTATGGCACGGCCATCCAGCAGGATTTGGGAAGAGCTACAACCCCCAGCCCCCATAAAATCTGCAGTGAATTTCAATTTGCTCCAAATTTCAGAATTTCACGGTTGATTTTACACTCAGTAGCCTCTGTTCGCCCTTGGAGGAATTATAAATTCCTCCAGAAGGGGCAAGGTCCGTGCCCCGGGTCCGTGCGGCCCTAACTGCATCCGCGCCTGCATGGAATATCGCAGTCGACGTCATCTTCGGAGGTACTCGGCTACATTCGAGCGGCCATCGTAACCTACGATGTTGGCACGAATCGTTCTCTGACGTTCAGATTGGGAATATCGCACACTAGTGTGGAGGGAAAATATATCCTCTTGGAAAAGTGTCCCACAATCAATCAAGTTTCTCTAGTTACCGTCTGAGTTCGTTTAACGCTACCGCGGTATATTACATCCTGAGGTAATCAGGGTCTCTTTAGGTTATCACCTGAGTTTGTAACGCGCAATTCGTGGAGTGGAAAACCCCTGATTACCTCAGGATGGTATATTAGGGAGGTTTCGCAAATGTGACGAAAAACGAAGTACGAAATACGAAATTGGTCTTCATTTCCATGACGTAATGTAGGCCTATCAGGAAATGGTTGGTACCGGTACCATAAATATCGCCTGCTGCAAGAGCGTCTTTTAGCGTATGACGTTAGAGCGATAGAGTTACGGCGTGTATTAAACTTTGAAATTTATCTTTCGTTTGCACTTCGTAGATACGAAGTGGAAATTTAAAAATTCAGGATGCATCATAACTCCCTCGATCTTACATAATATGCCAAAAGACGCACTGGCACCAGGGACATTTTGTGGTACCAACCATCTCCAGAAATACATTGAGGCCCTGGGAGTGAAGTTGAATTTCGTATTTCGTACTTCGTGTTTCGTCAGATTTGCGAAACCTCGCTATTGTTTTGGTCGTGGAAGTATAGGCCTAACTAGCTCTGACAAGTTTTTACTCCAAGTAGAAGTAGGCCTAAGTGAATAGCCTACTTGAACAGGGCCGTATTTAAAGGGGGCGAGGGGGGCAGTTTGCCCCCCTGAGCCAACCAAAAAACGTGATTTTCACTCATGCGGATTTGGGTCCCCCCCCACGAAAGAACTCAAGCTGTCGGATGAATAATGAAACTGAGGGTATGGGAAACAGAGAAAAGAAAGTCTGTAGAGTCATGAATTCAGCTGAGGGTGCCACTTTTATCCAGGCCAGGCCTATTGAAGGACTTTCTTTATCGGGGCATTAGATTCTATCACACCTGCACTGAAAAGTGAGATACCAGAAAAATAAAATATATTCACCAGTTTAAAGGAGTAGAAAAAGTTTTGCCGAAACCCGGGATCGAACCAGGGACCTTTAGATCTTCAGTCTAACGCTCTCCCAACTGAGCTATTTCGGCTCATGGAAGTAAACGGGACGCAGCTTGGATATAAACAGTTTTGACACTATCGCCATCAAAATATGATCCAGATTTGTTGCAATGATTTATTTCCCACAGAAATATGGCCTTAACTAGATTTTTACCAACAAACCCTTAATTATTGGGCAAAAAGGGCAGAAGAAGCGAAGCGCTCGTGAAAACCTTGGCTGGTTCCAATATTTTGCGCTAGGGGCACTGTTTTCAAAATGGCTTCCGAAGAGCAGCAGCGTGACAAAAACGTGAAAAAGAAGGGCAAAAAGGGCCTAAAACTGGAGAATCTTGAGGCTGAGGCGGGCATCGTATACCTCAGCAGAATTCCCACATACATGGGAGTCAAATATCTCCGACATTTGATGACCCAATATGGAGAAATTGGCAAAATCTTCCTACAACCAAGTGGTAAATTTCAACTTCCATTCAAATTCAATTTCAAATAAAAATTGTTTCAGTTTGAAATCACTCAATCACCACGCCGACGGTGATTTCGATTTTAGCCTTTGGCTTTTTTCTTAAATGTGAAATATGACTTGTGATGGATTCNCCCCCCCCCCCCCCCCCCCAGGAAACTCTGGGCTGCTGAGGGACCGGGAACACCCCTTTCTTCCTTTTTCCTAAAAATCAAATCATTGGTTGGTTGGGGATGCGGGACCGGGCACCGCACCGGTACGCCCGGGATCCCTGTTAAATCCTAAGTAGGCCTCCAACCAACTCCTATTTGGTTGACCATGTTAATGTTGACTTTCCGTCCTCATTTTGGTTGATGGTTTTAATTCTGTCGGTAACAGGCCTCTAGGCCTAGTTTTAGTAGACATCAGAATTGGGGCCTACAATAGGCCTATATTATTGACTGGTGCCAGTTGACTGTGCTTTAAACTCTATCATGTCTATGTTCTACTTACAGAAAAACAAAAACCTGGAAGCAAACGTCGCCAATTTTCTGAAGGATGGGTGGAATTCTTGGACAAGAAAATCGCAAAACGTGTTGCAGCGTCTTTGAACAATCAGCAGGTTGGTGGAAAGAAGAGAAGCGCTTGGTACTCGGACTTATGGAACATAAAATATTTGCCGAAATTCAAGTGGGGACACTTGCACGAGAGGTTAGCTTACGAACGGGCCGTGCATTCACAGAGAATGCGAACTGAAATAGCTCAGGTTAAACGGGAATCAAATTATCATATTCAAAGTGTGGAACTCGCGGAGAAGATAAAACGTAAGGAAAAGAAATCGAAAGGGGAAGGGGTTCAAATAAGGGAGTGGGAGTATAAACAGAAGAACACTGAGGAGGAGATTCTAACAAAGAAACGTAAATTAGACGAAGTGGAGGGCGGGGCTGGTTCTGGTGGTCAGAAGAAACCCAAAATGGACTCGAAAAAAGCGAGTAAGGACTTTTTGCGGGGTATATTTTCAGGGGGAGTTGAGGAGGAGGTGTGATGTCCTGAATATCTAAACTATTTTGCTGAATTTCTCAATAAATAATACCTATTTTACCTGATTACATGTACATTGTATTTTGGTGTTTTATCCTTGTAATGAGGAACCGGACGAACTAACGTCACGACGTGGCGCTGCGATCGATGTGACCGAAGTTTCTTTTTTCAACGTGATTAACTTCTGGCGTGAAATCAACCCTATTTTTTCGGTCGCATGACATTAAAATTTACACCATCTTGTCGCGGATGAAAATTTCTGCAATTTCTTTGCTTTTTTTTCTTAAAATAAAGAGGTAGGATGGCGATAACGGCAACGTCTTTATCTTATTTTTTCCTGTAGAAAAATGTACAGCTGATTTTTTCATGACGCAACGTCAACACATAAAACGACGTCAATGACGTCGGTTTGGTCTCATCGATCGCTGCGCCGACCTGTCGGGATAAACGGCACGCCGGTTCCTCATTAACTGATTGGCAATGAAAGTACCTGTCTAGAAAGGTGAGCCAGGCCTGTTATTTGTTAAACTCCCTACACAGTTGTGTACCGCGCCCCCTTCGGTTTACTCGCTCTCCACAACTGCTTAACTTCGTAAAATTCGCCGCGTTTAGTCAACAGATGGCGCTGAGAGAGTCAACCAATGAGGTAACCAAGCTGACCTGAGACACTTTTTCATTGGCCGAGCGGTTCGTAGTCATGATAGCACAAGAACATCCGTTGCCAACGGGCCAAAGAGTTCTGAAAGCAGCGTGCTGATAGGCTGTAAAACTCGCGCCAGGCCCTGACGCCATCTGTTGACCGAACGCGGTGAATTTTACGAAGTTAAGCAGTTGTGGAGAGCGAGTAAACCGAAGGGGGCGCGGTACACAACTGCGTAGGGAGTTTAGTTATTTGTAGACTCGGGACCCAGCCGCTGTGTCGCTCTGGCTGCCGACTACACTCCACAATCGGTTGTGGAGTGTAGTAGTCGCTGTGGCCGCCGACTATACAATCGGTTGTCGAGTGTGCATTCGGGGCCAGAGGGGCACAGCGGCTGGGTCCAGAGTCTACATGGCCTAGTTATTAGTTATCGTGAACAGGGATTTCATGATATTGGCAACAAAAAATAACCCAATGAAGATCACTTGTAACAAGTGCCTGCCTTTGCTAGAGCGGCTCACAAAATGGAAAAATATTGCACAACTTCAGGTGCTAAGGGTTAAGAAACAATAACTGAAAAAAATTCTCAACTAAATCATACCTGATTTATTTTTTTACATACACAAATAATGGATGGTAAGATATACACGTGATTGTCACAATTTAATTATTTTAAGAAGAACACCTCTTTAGATTACCTAAAAAAATTCAATACTGATGAACAAAACTGACCAGCAGTTTTAGAATAAATATTTCACCTCACCTTTGATTTAGGCCATTCTTTTTTTATTTGTTGTTTAGCGGATTTTTTTCCAGTAAACTCAAGACAGGAGACAGGAAAAAAATAAAAATAAAAGTCCAATCTTTTTGATGGATTTATATTTTTCGTTTTAGCTAGCCTTTATCCAGTGAAACCAAGACAGGCGGAAATTAAAAAACTCAAATATCATGATTGCTGTCGATGTTGCCGATCTGCCCGGCCGACGAACGCGGCAAATATTCGAAAATATCCCCCATAACAGCACTGGACGGGACCTCACCAAATGTTTTTAATAGAGTGCTCACACCTCGCTGAAGAATGATTTTGAAAAAAACATTGAAAGGTTGAAAAACGGGACAGGCGGAAATAAAAAAGATGTTTTTTTCCAATTTCATTTTTTTCCCAAATTGCCAAAATCTAACTACGGCGGGTCCGCTAAACAACAAATAAAAAAAGAATGGCCTTATGAAAATAAAACACTTCAGAGCGACTTTGTCCTGGTTCTGTGGTGACAGGTCACATAATATCATACACAAAACTGACTGTCACTTTCAAAACAAAACAGAGACTTGAAATCGATTTGGCGGTTGACTAGGTTTAACTGTCAAATAACTGTGAAATACACTAATCGTACATGACTTGGATAACCAGGAAATTTGAAAACTGGCGATTTCGATAAAAAGATTTTCCAGGCTTAAAGGAATTTTTATTAACTTTCATCTATCATATGCTGTGTTCACACTAGGGTTTTATATCAAATCGAATTCGCAATAAAGGCTTATTCCGATATAACGCGTCACACTCAATTCGAAATAGATCAATTTTATATCGATTTAACGAAACCGGTGTTTATATCGAAATAGCCAAATCGGAACAGTTATCGCGAAACACTTTATTTCGGGTTGAGTGTGACGCGTTTTGTTTCGAATCGAAATCGGTTTAGTTGTAGTGTGACCCGACCCGACGTAACCAAATGGATTTCCGTATTTCGATTTATGGAAACCGATTTCGATGCGCAATAGGTGTGAACGCAGCAATAAATATGTAGGTGATGACCGAAAAATCTGAAGTACCTTAGATGCCAATATTTTAATAAAGACAGTTGAAAAGGACAGATAGAATTCTTTTACAATTTTCTGTTGACTAGAAAAATTATAAACATCATCTATCTATTTCTATCACATCACACCTGTGTTAAAATGACTTAAAGTTCTGAAACACTTGTCAATTTCCATAAAAAACTTGAAATGGACGGAGACACTTTTTACATTTTTTTGACTAAATACCAATTGTTAGATATAAAACAAACTGTACAGGACTTTAAAATGATCTGAAAAATCAAGAATTGTTGTCAGTTTCAATGCGACTTGAAATGGACGGAGACATTTATTATGTGATTTCTCAAATTAAATACAAAACGAATTGTACACAAGTTAGATGACAAGAATGTCTGACATTTTTTGCGAATTTCAATGCGACTTGGATAGAGACAATTTATCGACTAAGTATCAGCTGTTAAAAGATAACACTAACTCTATATGACTAACACAAAATGGAAGTCAGACATCACGGCTGTATGCAGGTTTTTTAGTCCNGGAGGGGTAAAGACCATTTTTTACCGTTTTTTTGCTCAATATTCGCATGAAAATCATGTTCATTGGTTGGTCTGGGGGTACTGCCCCTGTCCCCCTCCCCCCAGCTAAATACGCCCTGGACATGGTTGTTAGTTTCAATGAAAACTTGCAATGAACGGTCCAGCTCTTATGCTTTTTTCTAGACTAGATCAAACTGCAAGAAAATCACACAAATGACACATTTGCTAAAATAAATATTTCGGTTGGCGGACGCGGAACCTACAAAATGGCAGATAACAGACGGAAGAATCTGACCAGAAAAAACACACTGATCGTTGTTTTTTACTCCCACACTCAAGTTTTGGACAAAGGGAGTACATGATTATATAGTCCGACACAACCTTCGCGCGACCCAGTGGAATGCGGAAGTAGGCTTACCACAAACCAGACGCTGCCCACAAATCTTATTCAATAAATGACTCTTGAATAACCGATTGGACAGCGTGACCAAATTATACTCTCCTCTACTTTCACACGCACAATTAGGTAGCCGCAAGCTGTTGCCAGATTTCATATTTCCGCATTCCTTTGGGCATGTGTTGGGTCGCGCGAAGGCTGTGTCAGACTATAGAGCTTACTTGTAAATATTATACAAAATATCATCATCTACATGTAATCTCATGTAAAGCATGAAAAAATATACAACAAACATGGTTTAAATGTTACCTCAGAACCTCGTGTTGTGGACACCTCTCTTGTAAGGACAATCGATCAGAACGTTGTTATCACAATACCGTTTTCCTGGATCTTAGAAGCCAGTCCATATGATTTGGCAGTACAGACTACTATGCCTAACTAACTATGCATGAGATAGGCATGGGGACTGGCCCACTCCCTTAAATAGGTTCACTAATGGTTAAAACTTGAAATGAAACTGATATCCCGGTCCTGATCAATTTCCCACACAAAAAGCTTCCATTAGGACCTGGGTTCAGTATGCTGCCATATATTGTAGCTAGGATCCCCATTGGCATTGTTAGTAGAATCAGTCGTGCTTGGTTCACTCGGATTTATTTCATCCAGAAATGGATAGAGGCCCGGCCTCTTGCAGTGAAAGGTAGGCCTAACCCTAATCAGTGCCAGTGGTGTGAAACCAATAAGACTTTTGATTGTAAAGGGGTCTATCGACGTGCAATATTATTGCACAATATGAGGATCAAAATGGACAATATTATTGCCAATCTTTCTCCCATCCATTATGCCAGAAGCACATGACACCCATTTTGGGCCCCATATTGTGCAATAATATTGTACCGTGGAAAAACAGGCTTAACTGAACATCCAGTACACAGGTCTGCGTCTCCGTGAGAATGGCACAGAAATGTGATGCGGCCTTATGGTTGGAAACCTACTACAGTACACCTCATTATCCAAAGGAATCGGAACAAGTCATTGTTGGTTTGGGCCTCTGGGTGGCTTGAGTAGGCCTATTGTGGCTTAATTGTAACGTCAATAACAATGGGTTGGTATAGAATGATGGGATGTGGACACCCGAACCATGGAGGGGTGTACCTCTCCATGGTTCGGGTGTGTTTGGTACATGCTCCGAGTCGCGGTTCGTTCGAGCCTACCCGGGTCCACATTTGAGGAAGATACACATGTGCAGAAAGCGTAACAGGGGCGATGTCATGATTCCATCACGTTTGGCTTGTGTCGGCATTCGGGCAACCACATAAAATGACTATTTTCACGGCTGGTGTTGTCCTTATTAGAGAGGTGTCCAGATTACAAAGGTCATTATATCAACAAATCTGTCAATCCTCAAGGTGTCCATAACAGAGGTTCCTCCGTACAAACACACATTAGCGAAAAACTTCCTCGCTTGATTAAATTCAAATGTGGTTTAATTTTCTTTCTTGATAGAGCTGCTACTCTGCATGACATCACCGAGGCTGGTCTTAGAACCGTAAAATGAATTTTTGGCATCCGGTTGGAGGCCATGCACGGTCCAAACCGTCTGCGGGCGTTTGCGGTTCTGAAAGAGAGAGAAGTGTTTAGTCTTTTTGAAACAGCTTTCCAGAGTGGCATAGTGGAGATATCATTGCCTGTCACCTCTGAGATTGTGGTACAATCCATGCTAGGAGCCTGGTGGTGTAGTGGTTCAGGTCACCGACTAGCAGTCAGAGGGTCCCGGGTTCGAATCCCACTGTGGCATGAGACTTCCGGCAAGTCTCTTTGCCTTACTGGCCTCTCTCAGTTCGAAACCTGCCACTTGCTAAAGGACATGATAATCAGTGGTGCCCCCTATTAGGGCACGGTGTAGCACTGCGCTAAAATGGCCTAGAATCATCTCTGGCCTCTTTTACACTACGTGTTTTCAACCGTGCTCGACCCGGGTCGAGCACGGCACGGCAAACAGTGTAAATGGGTTGGCACGGCACAACTGGGCTCAGCACGGTGCTACTTTCATCCGGGCCGAACCCCCCCAACAGGAGGTGGGTTCGACCCGGACGGCCCGGGTCGAGCACGGTTCCGCTGGAAAACTGCACAGTGTAAACACGCTACTGGGCTCGGCCCACTTGAATGACTCGCCTTTAGTGAAGTGCGCATGCTCATTTATCGGCCTTGAACTCAATACGTCATTGCCGCGAATGTTCATGGGCGCAGCCATATTGAAAATGACGGAGATTTCCTACCTCCACAGAAAGGAGAGCCGGCGATTCAGATATTGGCGCGGTTATCATGGTGCAGTGTAAATGGGGTAAAATGCTCTTTCTGAGGCGGGCCTGGCCCGGGTCGAGCACGGCACGGTTTGTCCAGGCCAAAATTCTGCGTAGTGTAAAAGCGGCTTCTGACTCACCCTTCCTAGATTCTCCTGCGAGTCGTACAAATTCTCGACGACCTGGGTCCCCTGAATCAGCGCCGTCTTGACGTCCTTGTCCATCCCTGGCACTGTCATGTCACCGAACACCTCCACAATAGCGCCATCTGGTAGGCGTAAGAAATGACGGTGAAGTTCACGAAGGCCGTCGAGGTGTATCGTGTGAATTGAGACGTGTGTCGTCACTTCCTGTTTCGTTTCTTTCTCAGGTTGTTCCTCGTCCGCGTTCTCATCCCAAATCTTCTCATCCATCTGAAATATTCAAAAAATATTTTGGCCCGAACTTATAAAAGATGTTTTTCACCTGTCTAACTTGGACTTAAACATTTGTAAGATAACTGTCAGACAAGTCTACCAGAACACTGGTGTTTATCGGAATTTCGTACAACGCAAGGACGTGGGTCCAGCTAGTCAAGTCCAACAGGTATCGCCGACCGCACTGCCTTTGTTGAGACGATTATGTAATGAATTGTAAAGAGGCATACATGTACCTTAGATGACTTCATTTGCGCGGTCATTCGTCATAACAGGCCTATTTGCTGTAGTTGTGACTGGATGGATAGTACACCCTTAGTCAAAAGTAAATGCCCACCTAATTTTCCGGCATATTTCCTTGAATATTTTTCATAGCCACGTTTTCTTTTCATACAGGTGTCACTAGGACACCTTGTAAGACCGTAAAACTTGACATTATGAATGAATCATAAACTTAGACAACTGCAAAACAAGCCCCCTGGCATGTTTTGCGATTCCTTTGTTATTTGGACACCGTTGTCTATCTTTGGACGGCAGTTTTAGACACGTCTGAGATAGACATCCTTCTGTAATCGCAGTTTAAGCTAGACGACTGATTTAGACTTGTCTTGGCGAGTTAGACTTGTCTAAGATATAGACATCCTTTATATGCTCGGGCCTTTCTGTCTGTTAAAGGGAGACTTCGCTCATTGTAAGCTTTTGAATTTTTATCAATCCATGGAGACTATTGCCATGAATTGTTATGTCACTAGTGTAATAGGCTGACGACCTTTGATTTGTTGACTCAGTCGTTAGTGCTGCCATCTATCCTGTCTTTAAGCAGTCAGAGAGGCGCAATGAAACATCAGCACCTATCACCTCCGAGGTCCCGGGTTCGATTCAGTCCCCCCTTACCTGATCTTCCTCCCAGATATAATCATACACGGCCACTTTCTTCCTCTCCCCCTCCTCACCACGCCACTGCTCGGCTTTCTTCGTGACGTAACTCAACTCGTAATTGGACAATTCCAGATCGTACGGGACAAAGAAATTCTCCTCGCTGCCGTGGAGACGCCAGTAGATGTCCAACATCCGACCATTGTTGTGGAGCCTGGGGACGAGAATATTTTAGAGCGAAACCTTAAAGCAAATCGAGAGCGGATTTTGTTTACATTTGGCTGGTGTTTGTACAAAATTCAGCCAATCAGAATGCACGAAAATTTCTTTGTTGACATTCTGGAGAAGTTTGTTTACATTTTTTCCCGAAAATTCGTCCCCTTTCAAATTCTATTTCTAAATCAAATTTTTTCTATATCAATTCGCTCTTAAGTAAGGACACTCATAAAAATCCAACTGTCCTAATACAGTCTCTGAACTCTTCCCACTGTAACACAGTAGAGATGATTCTCAAATTTGCAGATCTGCGCACTTCCGCCGAAATCTCAACCAGAACCTCGATCTGAAACCGCTGATGTGACGCGATCCATGATTCAGCAATGGTCGACTCTGATGCAATGTCTTCCATGCCACTGTCGTGGGATTGTCTGTGTCATGTCATTCAGCTTCAGATCGAGGTTGTGGCTGAGATTTCAGTGGAAGTGAGCAGACCTTTGTTGTTTACGTCAATTTGAGAACGGTGGCCTAAGCCTCTGAAACAAAATGTATTGCTCAGCCACACTGCGCCATTTTCTGCCTGGGGTCAGACTTCGTCGATTCTCTTACCTGAGGAAGTACATATAGATGACAAGACCAGCAAAGAACATGATGAAGGCGTACAGAAAGACGGTGATCATAGCGCCACCTAGTCCAGATCCTTGGTTACGCATAAAGTGCCACCAGAGTTTAGCAAAGTCCGCAATTGGGTTATCACCGCCGAGATCTTGGTATCTCTGTGAATGAAAAGTGAAAATTGAAAACAAATACATGTAGTCCAAATATTGATGGAATGCAGTAATTTTCCAAGGTTACGATGAAATATTCCGAATAGGGTTTCATACAAAGGGGGATTTATCACCTGCCTGGATTTGAGACATGGGGATATCCCCCATCAGTTTGAGAACATGGAATAGGAACGGGTTTCTGAGCTAAAAGACATAGCTTCCTACCCGATTCGAATCCACCCACCCTCGGATAAGGCATCAATCGCCAGGACTAAGGGGGCACTAGGCGAAATCCCCAAACCCATCCAAATTCCCATCAATTTGCAGAGAAACGATTTTTTTAAACGCAATGTAACCAGTCAGATTGCCCACATTTGTCTAAATCTAAGGTTTTTTTTCGTTGATGGTACTAAAATTGGTCTGTTTTGTCAGCCGTTCTGTTCTTGGAATATGGCATTGAAATGCCGGGAAATCGCATCTCCAGGCTTCTAAAATCCAAATTTTTCTGTAGGACGGCCCCCAGGCCCCCTGCCCTAGCAAACTGACTTCGGCGGCTACATTGGTTGACTGGGAATTGAACCCAGAACCTCAGAGGTGACAAGTGCTGGTTTTAACACCGTGCCACTCTGATGCTATTTGACAAATACTCACTCCTATAATACAGTCGACGATCAAGATCAGCAACCAATCAAAAAACGTGAAGATGCCGTATGCGAAGACGAACTTGGAGCCGAGGTCGGGGAAATTATGGAAGATCTTCTGGCTGAGGAAGGAGAGAAAAACAAGGAGACCGAAGATGGCGATATTCGTCAGCGGGCCGAGAGATACGATCCCAATCTCCTCCCAGGTTAGGAGAAGTGTGTTCTGGTAGTTCAGGTTGACGGTGTGGGGCAGGAACTCAAACCTGAAAAAAAATTTGATAAACGTAATTATCCCTTTTGCAATGCCCCAATTTCAATAGGGCCATTAAGACGGCAGGCAAAAATCCACATGCGATCCGATCGAATCCGATTGTGGTTCTGGTTCAAAACTATTGCGTGTAAACACTACCCAATGTGGATTTAAAATGAACCGCCAATTTTGCTGGTCCCGAATCCACATTCAACCACATTAGACCCCTTAACTGGGTACGGCGTACTATCAGTAGAACCTCACTATTGTGGACACCCTTGGGAATGAGCTCAGCCGTGTCCGTAATAGTGAGGTGTCCGCAATATTGAAACTCCATCAATAATGGACACCAGTCTTTGGAAAATTCGGGACTGGACAGATCCGTCCATAATCTTGAGGTGTCCACTGTATTGAGGTGTCCGTTAGGTGAGGTTCTACTGTGTACATCATTACGAAATCCAGGGAACCCCTGAAAACACTCGAAGACCTCAGCTTGCGTAAGGCGTAATAGTATGCCCTGCAAGGAAATGGTGCTTCACAGCACGTAGGATGTTATATAACGCCTGGAACTTAATGTGTCAAATACTTTTTTTGGCAAATTTTTGTTTCAGAAATTCCACACAGCAATTTTCGTTGGAAATTGAACCCATGACTCTTGACTCTTGTCAGCATCAGCACTACACTACTCTTGCTTACTTGTTGACTGGGATTGACTTGGCCTGTAGGAACATCCACTGCCCGATATAGTGCATGTACATCCGGATGAAAAATACGATTATCAACATCAGCAACGTGGCCCAGAATTCCCTGCTGCGCCACTGGGATAGGCCGAGCTCCGACATCACCTGGCGTGAGATGTAGTTGACTTTGGTGTAACTGTTCGACGCGGTTCGGCCCTTGTCAGAGAATGGCAACCTGGGAAAAATAATCGGTGCGTAAATGGAGTTTGATTTCGGAATTGCTTTTGCCCCTTCACTGCTATCCCCATGTTCAGCTCCCAAAGACCATAGGGTCCTGCCCCATGCAGGCTCCAGGCTCTTGGGCTTGTACCCCCAGTCCACTCACATGAGCGACCCAAGGCCTTTGGCTCCAACCCAAATACAAGTCCCAGCTCTGTGACTCATCAATGCCCAGCCCACGTCAGGCTCCGACCCCCAAGGGTCATAAGGATTTTATTCCCGGCTCTTCACGTCCGTCGCATGGGACAGCAAGCCATGGTGCCTTGTACCTTGTTACTTTGCAAGGGCAAGTAAAAGACCCCATCCAAGTGAGGAACATGAGTAGCTTGAGATGGTCTCTTCCATTTTCACAAGGGCCAATAATGCTATGGCTTTGGCCCCGATGGAAAAATCTAAAACAGTTTGCAGTGTGTCATCGCTCAACGATACACACATCTTCAAGGCAACGAACATGGCATCCTGCCTAAACCCACAAAATACAGACTTACTTGACAGAGAAAGTATGCTGTTCCAAATCCTCCAGGTGGGTTAATTTCCTTTTTGGTTTCTTCGTGGTCATCAGTGGTGTTTTCGGCAACAAGCTGTAGAACTTCTTGTGGTAGACGTCAACGGGGTTGTTCAGGTGGCGCTAAAAAATACATGTAGACGAGTAGTTAGCTGAATGTGCAATTATCAACATAGGCAGGTCTTGTACCCCCTCCAGCCCATCCCCCAGCCTTCGATACCCTTCCGGGCCTCATAGCCTAACTGCGACTTTCCTTCACTATATCCAGAGTACAAGAAGGGCCAGTTTTCATCACCGATGTAATGTCAAGGTGTGCCACGTCATCTCAAGGCATAAGAGCTTATAGGCCTAGTAGAGCGGCGGTGGTCTATAGTGGCTCTGGTCTCTGGGTAGCCGTCACCAGGTCCCTGGTTCAAATCCATCACGAAGGTCTGGCAGGGTTGGAACTACATTGTACCATTGTCTTCTTTTAGCCAAAGTAAAGAAAAGCCTATTGTTCAGTACTGTGAACAATAGGGATTTTCTTTACTTTGGCTAAAAAAAGTAATGGTAGCTCCAACCCTGTCTGGGCAGGTCTCTTTTCCTCACTGGCCTCTCTCCACCCAGGTGTATAAATGGGTACCGGTCGGAAATGCTCAGATTGTAGCGCTGTTTGAGCAGCTCATCTGAGTTCTACTGAAAGGTTTCAGGATAGACTGGGTTAAAATGTTAAGTCGGATAAGAACCTCTACCGTTGATGATATCAGACTATAAACCCAACTTGTATGCCCATTCAATCCACCGCAATGGGCTAATAGAGAGGTATGACCCACCTTATAATACATGCCCGGTTCCCCCTTGACCGGCAGAAATTCCTCCTCCCTTTTCTGCATGTAGACCTCCTCCTCGTCATCCGAGCTGTCCGAGTCGCCGAGAAGAACCTTCTTATCCTTGTGGATGCCGCGTGAACCGAGGGACGTCATCGGACGCTTACTCAGATCAGTCTTCATGTCCTGCAGCGAAAACAGAAAACTTGTCATCAGGGGAAGAGTAGCGTCAGAGTGGCGTAGTGCAAATACCAATGCCTGCCGCTACTGAAGTTCTGGGTTCGATCCCCGGTTGCACCTTTGCTTATGCGATGGAGAGATAATGTAGGTTTTCCCAGGATGGAAGAGGCCGTCTCAAGCTACTCATGTTCCTCACTAGGATGGGGTCTTTTACTTGCCCTTGCAAAGAAACAAGGTACAAGGCACCACGGCTTACTGTCCCATGCCAGGACGTGAAGAGCCAGTACATATACTAATATCATACCTCAAGTAAGTTTCCGTGAATGTGATTGGCTGAGAGCGGTCACGTGAGCGGTGGACATTTCGGCATGTTCGCCCGGAAAATATTTCCGGTTGGATTGTTTTCCCGCAAAATGCTTCGAGATGGCCCCACGTCCGCCATTTTGTTTCTCGCTTCAAATGACACGGCGGTTTTGCAATCAAAATCGTCGAAATACCAGTCAATATTGTCAGCTTTTGTGATCATCAACAGCATGGGGTAGGCCTAACTGTTAACATTTTCCTGAACACAATAGCCCAAACTCATGTCGCACGTTAGCTCACAATTTCAAAGAAATGAGCAAGTGAACGGCGCCGATGTGGGTCCAGTGTCATGCGTTCATCTAGGTCCGCATCGACATTACATCAGGCGTGGTGCAGCGCAATGCGAATCATTTGAAATGTCACCCCTCGAAAGCAATGTTGCCCTCGGCTGGCGCCTCGGGCAACATGGCTTTCTCGGGGTGACATTTCGCTCTACCGCCCTCCACTCCGGGCACCATTTTTATAATAGCACGCACTGTGAAGCTCTTCCCTGCAGATGCTGATGCAAAATGTGCTTCCCTTTGAAGTCCTGTGATATTATGGGAGCACAGACGCGGATCCAAGTGGAGTCCAAGCCCCCCTTTTGGTCAACAAATATATAAAATCGACCGTGAAATTCTGGAATTTGGAGCAAATCATTCAAATTCACTGCAGACTTCAATGTTTCTAACACAGTGCGGCCCCTCTTTTCCGAAATCGTGGACCCACCCCTGGAACCGGGGTGGGTCTTTACAGGGGTGGGTCTTTAAAACTCATCTCGTGATATGGAACTTCCGCGTTACCTTGAGGGAGAAACTGTCGTTGAGTTTTGTATCCTCCGGTGGTGGCGGTGGCACTTTCGTCTCCTCTGAATCGCCGCGTTGTTGATCAAGAATCGCGCTGAGATGAAGACTGCCGTGGGACCTGAATGGAAAGAGAAACTGTGACCTGATCTGGTAAAATTAGGCGTCATTCATAACCGAGGAAAGGGTTAACGGACTTACAACAGAATAGCTGAAAAATAGTGCCAACGGCACTGTGCCCGCTTGGCTTTTTTAGCACAGTGGTGGAAAGCATAAGCCATATCAGAATCCCATACAAGCCATCTTTGACAATCTGTGACCAAAGCGTACAAAGCAGATTTTGTGAGTTTGGTTTTGGCCTCCGGGCGGCAAAGTCAAGAATTAGATTTCACCAATACTTTGTCAGGAAGTCACTACAACCTAGAGGTAAATACATACAAAGGTTCAATACAATAGCTCAAACGATTATCAAAATATAGCCCTTTTAAGTTTTTCACAAAACGCCCCCTACCTACCAAAATAGGAATCGCATCGCACCCAAAATCGAACTTGACCTAGATTTTTTGGTCATACACACCTTTATGCAATATGAAAATGATCCTTCAAAAACTGAAGGCGCTATCCATCTGACAAGGAAAAATTTGATATTTTCGTTTTGGCCCCCTAGTGGCAAAGTGGAGAATCAGATTGCACCGAAACTTCGTGTGCAAGTCACCACAA